>JAPZEB010000011.1:20659255-20670268 GCA_029783705.1 Chaetodon striatus
AGTACTATGGTTAGCTTATTAAATACAAAGCATTGTTAAAAATTAAATCTATAGATGGTTTCATTTAAATATCTATTCAAGCCCCAAAGAGGTAAAATGATCCAATACTGGACTGCAAAAAAGGAGGAAAATATTGGAGTAAAGTTGTAATTTCCCCATTAATCATTTTACAACCCCTCAGATTTATCTTGTGATCCTGTGAAGGGGACCAGACTCCTAGGATGGGGGCCACTGGGATAAACTACCAAACTTTACTTATGTAGTATTTTAAAACTGCTCCAACCCAATCAGCTGCAAAAATAATGTTATTTATAAGATTATATTTCACTTACAGGGTGATTATACTTCTGTACCTGTACCTATGTAGGATTTTCAGGGCAGGGCTTTTACTTTCAATGCAGTATTTTTACATTAATAGTGGTTCCATTTGATTCATTGTTATAAAAATATCAACTGTAGCTGCTTTCGATAAAGGATCTAAATACTTCCTCCACCACTGATGATGGCTTAAACATGTTGAACCCAGAATGAAAACACACACAGCCATCTGTGGTAAAATACTTTTATAGAGCAGTAATCCATATCTGAAATATAGCATCCAAGCAGAATAGCTCTGATATGTACAGAACTCAACTCACTCATTTTCTCAATTTATATATGCTTTCTTTATGTAAATATTTTCCTTCATTTGTTTATGTCTGTGTTGTGTGTGTGCTGCATGTGCGTGTCGACATGTGTAGTAGTTTGTCATCAATTACAGTATATTAAAAGTTTTAAATACAGGTCATAATAACTCTTTTTAAATGACTCTGGATATAAAAGCTGGTGTTCTGACCCTCATTAGTCCATTAATGAAGATGAATCCTTCCTCTGTCTTTTCCTCGCTTTGCCTATAAACTTTATTCATGTCATCTTGTATAAATAGTCTCTCTGCTCTCTGCTGTATTGCCTCTTGTACTGTGCCCCTTGCCCCCGTTCCACCCGCTATATATTCTCTTTATGTCTCCTAATTGCTTCCTTACTGTGAGTCATATTGTGGACTGAACTTTTGCTTTTATTTGACTTCAGCACTTTTACTTCCCTGCACCAGTATCAAACCTGTAAGTGCTGAAGAGGCATTTTAAGAGCAGTAACAACATGTGTGCCCCAGTCAAACCATTCTCATCAACTCCAACAGTAACAGCGAAAATCATAACCTCTGTAACCCTTTCTCCTCCCACAGTTTTAATGTTTGCATTTTAATTCCCCAGTCCAGTCCACACTTGTCTTTTAATGAAATCTCCAAAGTTTATCGTTGTAGTTTTTTTTTAAAGAAGGGTACGCAGTGCATTATAGTATCAAAATGTCTTTTTTTTTCCTCCATCCTCTAGCACTTCAGAGGAACCAGAAGCATTTCTTCCTGTTCTTCTTGGTGGTGGCAGGGGGTCGCACTGGCTGAGGGGAGTCTTGTTGGTGGGGTGTGGAGGGCTGGGGAGTGGGGGTCTGTGGCGAGCCCTCCGGAGGGTCGCCCACCTTCCATGTGCGTACCACCTGCCCTTCCTGCAGGCGAAAGTCATGCTCTACACTAGAAAGAGAAAGAGAAAGACAAATATGGAGAGTTTCAATTACATTTGTCTAAAACCTGCAATAACTGATGTGACTGATTCTTTTAGCTCTATTTTTGGTCTCAACCCACACTTGAAATATCTGGCTCTTTAGCCAATTCAGTCTCACTCCCAACTCGTCCAATACTTTTGCTTGGTCAGTGGCCTGCCGGCGTCAGACACTGACGGACAGAAGCACCCTTTGGCGGCAGTATGAGACAACCTGGGTGGCGGCATTTGTTAACGCTCCAGGCAACTACTATAGCATGAAGAGCAAGAAAATCTGGGGTTAAACAAACTCAGGACTTTCACCCCAGAGCTCACTGTTTGTGTCCAGTATGAAACCAATAGTAAGTTGAGTTGTTTTCATAATGACCTAGTATGCTAGTATGTGCAGAATACTATGCTAATGACGTATGTCATGTGACGTTACATTATCTTAGCAGCAAGCGTACTAATCTTAAGCCAAACCATGACAAATTTGTACCGACATTCTAAGTGTGTTTTATGCATTTAATATGCGTTTCCTGTGGGATCTGAAGTTTATTTTGATGCATGTAATGAACGTACGCCATCCCTGAATGTCCAAAATTGACGCAGAAGGGTACCTACTGCATCATATTTTGACGTGTAGGTCCACTGACCAAACATCGGTATTTGACAAGTTGGGATTGAGAATGTGTTGCTTTAGCTGCTAAATGCTCCACTGTGTTCACTAGCTACTTGCTAACTGTGTCTGTCTGTTGTTTGATGCTGAGTAGGTAGTGTAGTGTATTGTGGGATTTTGAGTTGTTTTGCTGAGAACAGCTGCCCGACAACAACGCAATGAGTGTTGAGAGTGAAACAAAATGGCTAAAGAATAAGCTGAAACTCACTGTAAGGCACAGTAAAGCTGAGAGGAGCTGCAGATTCTGGTGATAATTCTCTGCAGGCTCATCACTTCAAGCAACCCCTTTAACATGGTCACAATGTTTCCCTATTGTTTAATAAAATCAATTACAGTCACTTTAAACATCGCAGAAATAACGATGAATAACAAGAGTGTGAACAGCGCAAGATGCAAGAAAGAACTAGTGTGAAAAGTATGAAAGAGAAGCAGAGAAGACTCCTGCAACTGCCACTTCATAGTAGATAATAATGAAGCTGTTGACAGAGTGAATCAAGAGCTAAAATGCTGAGTATCACAGAAATGTTGCAGCACCAGGAGGGATCCCAGGACTGCAGTTGACACACACACCAAACGAAAAGTCAGCAAGGTGCATTGTCAGTCACATGACAGCATAGCTCAGGGGCTTCAGTGCTGGAATGAGATGTGAACTCCGATGCACCTCTGCAGAGGCTATAGGTAAATGTAAGCAATAATAAATGAATGCATCTGCAATAAAGGAATAAGGACAATATTTGCTCACTGAATTACTTTTGTCAGCAGTTACATGTTGGGTAAGCTTTCCCCCCGTGAACTGATTCTTTTTCCCTCTTTTCTTTTTTTTTATTCATTTTAGTTTGTTGCTATTCTTGCTTATTATGCAGTGGCCTAGTTAGCTGGTGTTTCTCATCACAGCACAGATGCTGGAAATAAAGAGGACTCCCTCGGTTGAGAAGTGCTGCAGAGGAAGCAAGGAGGACTGAGCTCAGCAGCGGCAGCAGCAGGGCCTGGAGTTTTCAGGCAAGAACAATGAGGACTCTAACATTCATATCCATTCGGCTTCATAGCTCCCACCCCCTTTGTAACTCAACCACTTTACTCTGGATGCCCACTGGTATTCTAATACGGAAAATAAACAAATGAAACATCAAACTCCAGACAGGAGCACAGTGCAGGCACGGGATGGACAGAGTAAACAGTAAAAAAAGTGAGTGGGTACAAAGAGCAGTGGAGAGGATTTCTTCCCTCCGCAATATTTACAGCAGGTAGGAAAAAAAGCCACTTCAACTAAACCTCTTTGTGGCAGCTGGGACCGCTTCACAGCTTGAAACAAACCTCCAAAGCTGCGTAAAATGAGGCGCTAGTTAGTAGGAAAGAAAGCGATGGAGTCTATCTCTGCCGATCTACCACCCTGAAATGAATAGAGTAAATAAAGTACTCCAATCACACATCTTCACAGGCTCCCTATTTGTGCCACCATACAGCTCAGCTCCCTATAGAGCTCCCCAGTGACTCCTGCCTTGCGTCCGCTGTGTTCCCTCTTTGTGAAAATGAATAGCCCCAGTCCACAGCTCTGGCACAGTGGCGCTGTAGGGAGCTGTCCACCCTCAACCTTAATTATCTGCACACTGAGCCCACAAGCTGTGGCAGACAGGAAGCTGTGAACCTAACACAGTACTTTCCGCTGCTCACATCTTCGCTTTTTTTGGATATAGGCTGCACCGCTTCAGGTTCTGCCTGTGGGCAAATTACAGTAGGTGTGTTTTACAGGTGATACAGGCCATAATTCAGAAGTAGAGTGTCAGAGCTCCGGTGGTTTATGCAATGTAGGTTTCAGGCACAGTGTGGGAGAGAATGATCGTGCTGGTGTGTTGACCTGAGCTTATAGGTGGCAGCTGCAAGCTCATTCTAACACTAGTGTAACTAAAGTTGAAAGAAATGTGTTTTCACAGTAGTTTCACAGTAATTGCCGTGTGTTTACCCCCTGTTCTGTAATAAAAATCATATGGCCTTGAAAAAGAGTCCCCTCCAGTGTGTTCTGGTTATTGTTTCTTCACTTAGATGTTTGACCTTCACTGTGTAGAATAATGTGTGTGTGCAGAGCTTGACACTCGAACGCTGTTTACACACTCATCTGCTGAAGGGGGAAAGTTTCTCGGAGCTTACCTTAAAGTCCCCATCCACTAAAAAAATGTATTTTTCTTATTTTAAAGTCCCCCAAAATGTCTGACCTTCACTATACTGACTTGAATCTGTGCAAAGGTTGTCAGGAAAGACGTGTTTTCAATGCCTCTATTATAGGGGGCGATGTCCGAACTCATCACTAAAATCTGAGACTGAAATGTACACCAGGCAAGATATATTAGGTACATCACTAATGCGAAAACCAAACGCTGTCTGATACAGGAAACACATAATGATGGAGGAACATACTTCGACACAACAGCGACAAAAAAAAATTAAAGCTCCAGCACAGAGCGGACTTGTCAGAGAGTGAGAGTTTGCATTGGTATAGTGAAAGTGTTGACAGCAATCATGGTAGAGTTTGCAGTTTCTGTGTTTAAACCGGACCCTGGAAATTCTGCCACCTATCAAATAAAAATCTCATCATCTCAGATATTATTGTATGTTTCACAAATGCTTAACACCGTGTCAGCCAACTTTTTCCCAGCCAAGGCCAGTTAGACCATAGGATAACAAGCTAACAAACAACATGAATAAAAGATGGTAACTACACTTTCTATTCTGATATGTCTGCTAGTTGCTGATTTTGACTCCTTATCTGAGTCTGGGCCTGCGACACCAGGGGTTCAGCATGCCCTGGCCCCGCCCCTGCTCAGCAACTGAACCTTGAATCCTGTCCCTGTAGGTGGTGGGCCCACAGGGCGATGTCTCCATGTTATCTATTCGGGTATGGCCTAAGGCCCGGCAACCAGATGCTTGCTGTCAAGCCCCCCTCCCAGGTCTACTGGGTGAGGTCCTCAAAGTCCAACTACGCTGTTTCATCAAGGTGAATCACTCTTAGCTGCCTGCTCTTGGCTGGGGTGGCTCCTCCATAGGGTGGATGGGCTCAGCCTTAGAGATAGGGTCAGGAGTTTGGATATCCAGAGCCACTGCCGCTGCCGCCACTTGAGAGGGGTCAGTGGAGGTGGTTCAGGCATCTAAACATGATGCCTCCTGGGCGCCTCGCATTAGAGGTGTTCCAGGCATGTCCCACTGGTAGGAGGCCCCGGGGCAGACCCAGAACACGCTTAAGGTATTACATATCTCATCGGGCCTGGGAACACCTTGGGGTCTTCCAGGAGGAGCTGGAAAGCGTTGCCTGCCCCTGCGACCTGGCCCTGAATAAGCCGATGAAAATGGATGCATGGAAGAACCATACTTAAAACAGATTTGAGCACCTTTTACCTCAGTTGGTTAGAGTGTGATGCTAATAACGCCAAGGTTGTGGGTCTGATACCAGTATGGGCCCTAAGATCTCTAGCTCAGCCCATAGAGACCTGGCTTAGGAACCAGAAGTTTGGCAGCTCAAGTCCCCGTACAGACCAAGCGTGTGGCGTGGACTGGTAGCTGGAGAGGTGCCACTCCATGAGTTCATGGGGGGTGCAAGGAGAAACAAGGAAATATGTCTTTAGAGAAATGAGACAGCCTTTCCGCTGAAGCGTCACGTGAAGTGACGTCCGTTTGTGATGATGGCGGCAGCTGATCACAGCTGGATCAGAATATACTGAAGCACTGTGTAAATTTGTTCTGTATCTGTTTCCATTTAAAGGGACATCCTGAACTTCCTGCGAGAAGGCGAGCTTCCTCACAGGGACCGGGTGCGGGCGGTGCACAGAGAGGCTCAGTACTACTCCATCGGCCCGTTGCTGGACAGCCTGGAGGACACTCAGCCGCTCACAGGGGAGAAAGTCCGACAAGCTTTCCTTGACCTGCTGCCCTACTACAGAGGTACCTACAGTCCGTCGCCCTCGCAGGCTGAAATGAGCATGGATGTTAATGCTAACAGTGGAAGACAATGATTTCAGAGTCACTGGTGTAAAGTAAAGGAGTTAGCTGTAGGCTACAACTTGAGCCTCTTGTTTTTAAGCTTCTGCGCTGGTAACAGCCGTGGCCGTCCATTTGTATGTACGTCCATCCCTTTTTTGTGTACGCAATATCTCAAAAAGGCTTTTAGGGAGTTTCCTCAAATTAGGCACAAACATTCACTTAAGACTCAGCAATGAACTGGCTAGATTTTGGTGGTCGAAAGTCAAGGTCACCTTGACCGTGTCCATTTCCTTCTCGTGAATTTAATGTGTCAAGAACTTTCTCGAGAATTTTCTTAATTCAGCACGAACGTGTACGTGGATTAAGCAATGACGTGATTAGAGTTTGGTTGTCTCAGTATTATGAACTGAAGGTGTCAAGAACAACTTCAGGGAATTTCTTGAAATTTGGCACAAACTCAACAATGAACGGATTCGAATTTTCCGGTCAAAGGTCACTGTGACCTCACGAAACATGTTTTTGGCCATAACTCAAGAATTAATACGCTGACAAACTTCACTCAAATTTCTAACAGGATAAAACGATGAAGTGATTATAGTTTATATCCAAAAGGTCAAAGGTCAACTTCACTGTGACATCATCATGTTGAAACATTTTTCTAGCCATCATTCAACGTTATAACCCAGGAACAGAGGGGGAGAACTGATAAGATCTTGGTGGTCAAAGTTCAAGGTCACTGTGACCTTGTTCAGTATCTCATGAACACCTTGAAGAAATTTCTTCAAATTAGGCACAAACATTCACTTAAGACGTGATGAACTGGTTAGATTTTGGTGGTTGAAGGTCACGGTCACCTTGACCATGTATGTTTCCTTCTCGTGAATTTAATATCAAAAGAACGCTTTTTCGAATTTTCCTAAATTCAGCACAAACATCTACGTGGACTAAGCAGTGAACTGATAACAGTTTGATTGTCTCTTTCTAATGAACTGAATGTATCAAGAACACCTTGAAGAAATTTCTTCAAATTTGGCACAAACGTCCCCTTGGATTCAAGAATTAACTGATTTTAATCAGGAGAGACTCGTTCTGAGGGAGAAGTATTTATTTACATGTGCACATAAGTATAAGAAATGTGAAAAGTCTTTGGTGATGTCATATTTTCCAGGCGGGTGGTAAAAACGGTCCTTAAGGAGGTAGGTTTGATTTCCCTAAAACAAAACAAATACGTAACTGAACCTAAAACACAGCATTTAATGTTTTCATTCATTCATGTTTTCATTTCAGACAATCTGGAGCGTATCGTCGAGATTGCCAAACTGCGAGCGATGCAGAAGAAGGCGCGGTTTGCCAAGCTGAAGATCTGCGTCTACAAGGAGGAGATGCCCATCACGCCGTACGAGCGTCCTCTTTTTAACTCTCTGCGTTTCGAGCGCTCGGACAGCGAGGCCAAGCTCTTCGAGCACCACTGCGAGGTGGACGTTTCCTTCGGACCCTGGGAGGCGGTGGCGGACGTTTACGACCTGCTGCACTGCATCGTCAGTGACCTGGCCGAGCGCGGCATCACCGCCGAGCAGCAGTGCATCGGCGTCTGCGACAAGCACCTTATCAACCATTACTACTGCAAGAGGCCCATCTACGAGTTCAAGATCACGTGGTGGTGAAGCTGGAGGGAGACAGTCAGGGCCGATGGGACCAAAAAGCAAAAAGATGGATGGATGTTTCGTTTTTACTAGAACTCGGCCGATATTGGTTTTTGTATTGAAGTTGCCAATATTTTGTGCTGATGTCTTAAAATGTGACCCTTTAAGTCATGCTTCAACATGTAAGTATTCTGTTTCCCCAAAATATTTTCTTTCTTTTTTAAATGAAAAACACTCTGAAGCAAACAAATTACACCCAGCTGCCAGTTTATTAGGTACACCTAGCTAAAAACAGTCCTGCAATAAACGATAAACCTCAAACAGGTGAAACAAAACTCACATTATAACATTCATGAAGGGCGGAGTTACTGCAGGACTGTGGTGTTATTGAGTGCAGTAGTTTCAGCCTGGTGTACCTAATAAACTGAACACTGAGTGTAAATACCAAAGCACTGCTACGACTTAAACGATCAACATTAACACCCCTTTAAAGTCCTGTTTTCACTCACCTCCAGTGGTTTAACTTCTCACCTTGATGCAGTGATGTAACGGTGTACTCCTGGACCTTGTGACATCACTGTAAGGCGTGGTTACAGGTGCAGCAAAGCACACCTCTGACCACACACCCAGCCGTTATGAGGAAGAGGTGAAACAGTTATAACACTGCTGTTCAGTCGGTAAGTTATCTGTCATTAAACTATGATATTTAGGACACAGGGCGTGATTCAGGGTTTGGTAGCGCTCAGAGTCCAGCACACGGTCACTGTGGTTACACTCAGGTCGAAGACGATATTTCCTCAAGTCGCAGATATGTGGCCAAAACGCGAGTGAAAGGCCGACCATTATGCAGCGTCTTCACTCAGCTGAGTATGATTTCTATCCATTGGACACATCTGAAATGAATGATTTAAAGCTGGAGCAGAACTTTTATGTTCCTCCTCTGGCAGTGTGAGAAATGCCAAGTTCAGACTACACCACATTTTTTGTCCGTTCCGACAGTCACTATGTCCACGTCGTCTTTCACGACGTGTGATGTCATCAGATTGTTCTTGTCCTGTTATCGATATTATTTCAGTCACTGTGTCTGATCGTGTCCCAGCCAAACGATGTTGTAGTGAAGTAAAAAGTGCCACCAGACGTCAGGAGCTACATTTGAAGTACTGAGCAAGTATCTGAATCCTCCACAGCAAGTTCCTGCAAGTGTTTCACAATAAAATCCTTTTTAGAGGGGCTCTTAATTTTGAACAGATGCAGGAAGTGTTGAGTTTGAAATGACGGCATGATGCATCAAATTTAACAGGACAAACAAAGGCAAATAAAGCCCCGCCTCTATTTTATTCCTCCATTATGAAGAGAGAACATTCTTTGCTAGCTTGATGCTAATGGCAGCGCTCAGTGGGTTGTTAAAGTGCGTCTGCTGTTTCACGCCATCATTTGTCCCTTTTACTCTGTGTGATAACGTCTCTATCGGAAATATCTAAAAGGCTGTGGTGTTGTTGTCGCACAGTTTCCACGGCAGCGGATCGTTCTGTGTTCCTATTGGTCATAGTGACGGGAGAACTCGTGAACGATAAAAAGAAAATGAAACATGCTACACTTCCTGTCAGGGAACGCGGATGGTTTCGATCTTTAAGGCTCGTAACCTCGTCCCAAAAAGTGTCTTCTGAGGCTTAAAATCATTTTTTCTTTAGCGTGTAACTACAGAGGCTGCGTGCTGGAGATCTTCTCTGATGTAGACAAACTGACGACTGATTCAAGCTGCAAAAATGTGAAATTAAAAAATGAATATTGAAACAACTGTCACATCAGAAGTGGTAGCATCACCATATATCCCATTTAAAAACCAATTCTGCCCGTTGTCCCAAATGTTTTGTTCTTTTTTTTATATTTACCACATGAACATTTCCCTCGCTTCGCCCTGACCTCGACTGATGCGTGACTGGTGAACTGTCTCACCACGTTTCCAGAACAAAGAAGTGAAGGAGTGAATATTAAATATTGTCGGTAGTCTGAAGTCAAATGTGTATTTTTTAGGGCTAAGTTTAGTTTCAGGATGCAGATGAAACTGTGAGCCTGTTCCTTTTTTGGATAAACAGAGTATATTTTAATTATGCAACCTCCTGAGGAGCGTGTTTTTAAAGACCTGAGGGAGCTTCGGGCGGAGTCCGAGTTGTCTTCACGTTTTACTCGTGACTTGAAGTTTCAGGGGACTGAAGGTAGCTGACGTTGTTACACACTAATGCAGAAATACAGTTGTTTACACATTGTCCATTGTTTATTAGTTAGAACATGTATAATTATTATTATTATTATTATAGTCACTGTCACACAGAGAATCAATATTTCATGTCGACTGTCATTCCACGTTTTTTCAACTATAAGACGTTCACTGAAGCTGCATCATAGCGATAAAGGCTGAGCTAAATGTTATTTCCTACTGTACTTGATAACGAAGCACTTTGTGATTGTAACCAATATTTTTTGTTTACCTCAAGTGAAAGTATCCGATAAACAACGATAGAGAGCGACATCAGTTCATCTATAACATGCTTATTATAACAGATAATGCAGGAAAGATGCTACAACACTTATTTACACGGTTACGTTTGCATTGTTTTTATATTGTTATTTATCTGTTTGTGTTAGCTTCCAGGAAGCAAAAGTTCTGTCGTATTATTTGGGTTTAGTTTGCAGTGAAAAAGAAATGTGTCATTTTTATTATGTATGGTAAAAGTAAAAATAACTGGTAAATGCTCTCACAGTGTGTCGTTTTTTTTTTTTTATTTATAAAAGCCTCCTGAACGCCACTTATCTTAAATGTAAAGGCTGTTAATAGGTTTCATCTTCCACCTTATTCCTGTGTGCACGACTTCTGACGTTGAACCAAAACCGGCGATTTCCAATGGTAACAGTTTGTTTACAGTTTGTTTACAGTTTGTTTACAGTCCTCTATTCTTCTTTCCAAGAACAACTGGGAAATAAAAGGTGGAACACACCATCTGTTATAGCTCAAACAGGATCATGTGATCATACCTCTGCCATCTCAAAGCAACCCAGCACGCTAACAGTTAGCATGCTAACAGTTAGCTCGCCTTGCTCCGTTAAAATCTAGTTAACGTTAACATGTCCCGAGCTAGCTTAAGATAACACC
>JAPZEB010000011.1:20681831-20694388 GCA_029783705.1 Chaetodon striatus
AGCGGTGCGCGCGCCCACACACACACACACACACACACACACACACACACACACACACACACACACACAGGTCTGAAAGCTCTGACAGGGTTGTTAGCAAAAGGTCAGAGTCAAGAATCTGACAAATCTTTCTTTAGAGGAACGAAACCTCTCATATCCAGTTAAACTGAAAATGCACTAGCTCTTATTTTCCTCTCTTGTGTCTTTCAGTCCGTTTCTATTTATCTCCGTCTTTCTCTGTTTCTCTTTCTCTGTATTTTTGGTTTAAGATACACAGTGAGGAGGAAATCTGTTCGGATCAATTTCCTGTCAGATATGGACAACCTGGCGATTTGAAATATCAGAGAAAAGCAAATCCAGGATCTGCAGTCTGCAGATTATCCTGATGTTGTTTGGCTGGAGAGACTTAACCTCAGGGTTCAATCAGTGCGTTATTGACTGAGCTAGGTAGTCTTTGAATATTTGGTGTCTTAGATTTATACAGATTATTTTTTCTTTAAAGCATAAACACTCCACAATATTATGGATGTATTTGTTTTAGATAGTTCATCTTAAGTTCATCATATCAACCCTCATTTTGATACTTTCTACCACAAGTTTTCAACAAAACCAATTCAGTATGTTTCCGTACTGTAAATCCACCTATATGCCATGTTATGCCTCTATATATGGTCCACATTTCCCACGATCAGGTTCACAACCACAAGGGATTTACAAGAAATGCAACATGTCTAGAAATAAGCTAATACATTTTGAAGGAAACATACTGTAATCCAGATTATATTTCATACTAAAGTGGAAACAGAAAACTTTTCAACTCCTTCCCTCTGCGCTGCTGTCACAAAGACGACAGGGTAGCTTTCTGTTTTCCTCACAGCATAGAAACTACCAACAACACAGACACACTGTATTTGTTTTCCACAGCTACTTTGGTTGACCCCGGGGACTGCCAATTGTTCCGACGGCTCATAATTCTGAAGCCCCAACAGTCCAAAAAATGTACCACTGGACCGAAAGCCCATTTGTCCGACAGGCTGGTATCACAAAAACAAATGCACAAAGAGAAACTGAGAGAAACTGAGAGCAATGCATGTTTGTTTTCAGGATTCCAGGCTGTTGGACATATGGCCTTTTAGTCCAGTGGATCATTTTTTGGACAATTTGGGCAGAACTGTGAACCATCAGAACAATAGTGTGACACTGTTTCATCATCCACCATTTTCAGCTACTATTGAAACTCTATGGTAACTGTGTATAGCTACTGAAGAACACAAAAGCACAGTCCTCTAAGTGTATCAGTTGCACAATCGTTCATGCACTTCCTTTGCTCTAAAAGTCACTTGAGTTTACCTTGTGAATGTTTAACCAAAACCATGATTTTTTTCCCTTCTGTGCGGAGTTTGCATGTTCTCCCCGTGTCAGCGTGGTTCCTCTCCGGGTACTCCTGCTTCCTCCCACAGTCCAAAGACATGCGGGTTGGGGATAGGTTACTTGGTGACTCTAAATTGTCCATAGATGTGAATGTGAATGTGAATGGTTGTCTGTCTCTACATGTCAGCCCTGTGACTGTCTGGCGACCTGTCCAGGGCGTACCCTGCCTCTCGCCCAATGTCAGCTGGGATAGGCTCCAGCCCCCTTCGCGACCCTCAAGAGGATAAACGGTTACGAAAATGGATGGATGGATGTTGCCTGAACCTAACCACACATGCCCTCCATCCACCCTGACAACATACCCATGAATTATATGATGCTTCCTACTTTTGAAGCAAGCACAAAATTCTATGTTAACTCGTCAAATACCACCGTCAGTGGAGATTACATCAAAATATATAATAATAATATTCGTGCTTGTTACATGCATTCAGTCTTTTTCAAAATAAACTTACAACGTAGGTTGAACACTTCCTTTTTAGGGTAATTGTCATCTGTGTCTGATGCTGATGTCAACTGAAAATGCGAGGATATTTGACAAGTTGTGTTGTTGTCCACTGTGTCTAAAACTAACACACCCGAAAAGATGCCTTTGTGCATTGGTCTCAGATGCAGAGATCAGCGGTATTTGACGAGTTAGGAGAGAGAACAGGCTGAAATTGTATGAGCTGCAACAACATATGCACGTGCATCCATGTGTTGCCTGTTTTGCCAGTTTTTCCGAAGAATCTTGGACAAGTCTGTGAACACATTTGGAAGTTACAGAATATGCATTTATGCAATAAGTTACTTCCACTGCCCAGCTCCCGCCGCCACTGGCATGACCTCAATGCCAAATGTCAGTCTCCTAGGGCAAACACTGTGATCACCAAAGGTTATGGAAATATTTGTGGACTGACCGACCAATAGAGTGAGCTAAATAATGTCATTAAGAAAACAATTCTGCTGTTTGGTGCTGAGCAAGTAGAGTACAGTTGCCTTTTGGAGCTTGCTTTCTGACAACAGCTGCCTATTGTGCCTGAAAAATACATCATCAGAGAGGTGAGAGTTAACCAAACCGTAAAGCTGCTGGACAAATAATTAGCTGAAATTAGGTTCATCACTATATGTGACCCCTTTCACATTGTCATGTTGTTGTCAAACTGTCAATAATACATTGTTACTATAAAAAATATTAATAGGAGACACTAGATACATGGTTAATAAAAAGGCAACATTAACTGGAACAGTCTCAAGCATGAGAGTCGGACTCGCTACATGCCCATTCACCACCCTGACCTCCACATCTTAAAGTTTCTATGCAGAGGACACACTACTTCCTGCACCAACACTGAACTCCTGTACTGAATGTACATTGTGAAGGGCAGAATAGTCCAATACAAACATCATTTCTATGGATACCTGGCTGCCTGATTTGTTTTTTTAAAAGTTGCTTTTAAAATTCATATTATGTCTTCTCTGTCTCTGTCTTCTCCACACACACACCTACACAAACACACACACACACATACATTTTTCTGTCAGTGAAATGTATACTCTGTTCTGTTTCTTCTTCCTGTCTCTTGTGCTTTGTTGCTTCTTCAAATACAGATGCACATTCCCTTTCCTCCTTTCTCTTAACCTCTGTATTTCCCTGGGAATTCATTTTATATTCTATTCAGTCAGGTCTTTTCACTGCCTGTTATGATAATGGCAGAGAATTGTCAATGTTTAATGAATGGCTGGAGGCTGGATACAGGTTCAGAAATATCCCTGTGACCGTTAACATGAGAAGTTCATCTATAATTTGCTCACACATCACTGTGTTTCAGAGGAGCTCAGCAGAATGTGCACACACCGAGGCACAGATTTATTTTGGACAAGTTTCTGCTCATTTGCACACTGTATGTTATAGTGCAGATGTTGGTTTCCCTGAATAAACTGTGCACAGAAACACCTCAGGTTCTGCTTCATTTGGCCGTGGAAGGGAAAGCAAAGCTGTAAGCAGCTGCCGAGGCAATCTTTCCTCCTCACCTCCTCCCTGACGCTCCTCTCACCCCTCTTTCCTGCTGCTCCTACACCAAGTCCATGGCTGTGAGTTTGCACCACTTCCCCTCATCCCCATTTAGGTGTGAAATGTATTTATATTCAAAGCGCAGAAAAACGGAGAAAAAGGGGGGGATAGAGCGGAGGAAGTGACACAAGCAATCTACTGGAAAAGGCGCCTCTTTCTGATGTCTGTAAAGTACCGTATTCCTCCGGATAAAACCAGGACAATGAGGAGCTGTCAGTAGCTATAGGCCAGTGTTGGGACCATGTGGAGAGTATTTGAATTGGACTGCTATGCCCTTCTGGGCCACATGAGAAAGTGAATCAAAGGCAGTGAAAGGAAAAGTGAGCCCAAGCTGAGGAGTAGCACTCCAGAGACGGGGAAGTAGACAGAAGCACATTATAGAGGGCAGGAGTAGTGTGAATGAGGGCTCCATGCACCGCAGCCCACTGCTCTTTACACTGACTTGAGTGACAGCAAAGACACTATACATTGTTCTTACTAGATTCTCCACTTTGGAGTAAGACTTCTCCATATTCCCTCGACTCAGACACACAAAGAAACTGCATATTACTTCCGAGCACAGTGAATTTTATAACGCAATCACTTAATTCCCCCTGAAACTCATCAGGCTATATTACACAGCCTGTTTAACCATGCAAGATGTGCTGCGCTGCTCCATCATGGGGATCTATCGGACAAACGTGTCTGGCAGCCATCCTTCACCCACGCCGAGCCAACGGTGAGATGTCTCCAGGTCTCCTTTAACACTATTATTACTTTTTAAAATCTTTTAAAGCCACTGTGATTAATTTTTAATGTGGATGAATATTTCACTGCACACTAGAGTTTGAAAAAAAGGAAGGAGAGTGAATGAGGGATACACGGTGAGAGAAAAAAAAAAGTTGGAGATATTGAGATGCATTAAGAGTCATCCCAAATTCCTTCCCAGTGCCCAGTCTGCGGAGTCTCTTATGCTCCACCAACTCACTCTCTGGTCTATTGCAATCGAAGGACAGCGTGCGAGTATCCGCTCCCATCATGCGATGTTGTGTCAGTGGAGATGTGTGTCAGGAAGCGCTGATTCATGATGGGTGTGTTGTGAGAATGGCGAGTGATGAGTTGTTTCTGTAGGCGCTGTCACAAAATGTTCGTCTCAAGCCCTCCCAATGGATCAGTCTGCGGCCCTCATCCTACGAGTCTTGGAGACTCCGTAGAGGAATCCTCCACCCTACCACCACCACCACCACTGAGCCTGGCATGCATATTCATATCGCTGATGTGAAGAGGCATTCATTGACAAATAGGATGCTTAAAAGAGTCTGCACAGACTGTGAATGAGAGGAACAGAGAGGAAAACAATGCGAGTGTGAAACGAGGCCACAGTACAGATATCAAACAAGCGTGAGTGGCATCCCCAAAGATAACAGTCGGCTAGCAGGAAAGAGAGAAAGAGCAAGAATGCTTCCTCAGCAAGCCTTTTCTCAATTATCTGCTGTTCAGCGAAGGCGATGACGGATTGTGTTTGAAAAAAAAAAAGAAAAAAACTCTTAGTGGACTCATAGTTTAGCTGAAAACGTATGGTCCGGAGAGTCATTAATCCATCTCAGAGCAGCAGCCAATCGAGCTCCTCCAGCAAAATGCGTGATCAAGCAATAGACAGAGCAGTAGCAGAGATAAAGCAGCACAGTACAGATCTGATTAGGCTGCCGTCTCCGCAAACTCCTCAGGGATTAAGCACAACAGTTCCTTGTTAGACCCTACTTTGTTCCGTACGGCACATTCGCCATTAGCGGGAAGGAAAATCACAACTACACTCGCTAATTAACACACACGACCACACAATCAGATTCACGTATTAACATGCAGTTAATGTGCCACTGGTGCCGGATAAATAACATCAAATACATCATGCATTATTCTTCATGTAATGTGAGACCCTTAAAAACCAGAACAAATGAAGTGCTTATTTATGAGTGTTG
This sequence comes from Chaetodon striatus, assembly GCA_029783705.1. Lineage (NCBI taxonomy): Eukaryota > Metazoa > Chordata > Actinopteri > Chaetodontiformes > Chaetodontidae > Chaetodon > Chaetodon striatus. The sequence goes on from JAPZEB010000011.1 coordinate 20,687,274, forward strand.
GTTGGGTACAAAATGTTCAAAATGTTACGTTCTGTAGCCACTAGTATTTACATTTGCATGCTTAAAGTGTCATTAGCATTTTTACATAAGCTCTGCCCTGAAAGATGTCCTGACCAACTGGAGAACAAAGCTCTGTGTGCAAATACACAGCGGCACACTTAAACACACATGTGTCACAATAGTTTTGTACTTAACATTAAATATTGTTTTTCTTAAACTTTTATTTGTCTAGAATTTTTAAAGCAATTTCCTGTTATTTACCTACTTGAAATAAATACTTGAGATTTTCCACTGTTGTTTTTTTTAAATAAAAAAAAAAACAATCAAACAAATAAAACTGAAAAAAAATCCATGTCTGATATTATCATACTCACTATAATTGAAGCTATGTTGCTCAAACACTTTCAACCCAAATACTGATGTTTTTAATGCGGTGCTTTGCAACTAATAAAAACTCTACATTATCTCCATGAATTTGCACAATTTAAAACAAACACCATCCCCACATATTACTTTGAAAACTTAAGGATTTCCAATCAAATTTAAAGCTGCATTCAAGGAATTTTTTGGCCACTTGGGGGCAGCACAACAAGCTGTAAACTCAACGTTGACATTAGGAATGACCGAGTACACCATTATTTGTATCTGTGTCAATATCCATACGCGGAGTGGGCAGGGTTACAGCCAGACATGGGCGTGGTTAAAATTGAAATGGCTGGGGTCTAATCAAAGTTGTTTTTAAACCTGAAATTAATATGGGTTGATCAGAAGTTGCTATATATGTTATTTATTTGAAAACTATTTACAGAAGAGCTTCAAAATTGAGCTTTAGATCTTTCTTTAAATCACAAGAGATTGAACACAGCTACACAAAGTATGGATATTGACACATTTTACTGGGATGATACTCATTAGTACGTTATCCATAACGGATGCTTGTCTCATCTGAGGATTTGCTCAACCTCACTGACATCCCCTGATGATGTAAATACAAAACTTATTAGCAAACAGTTGCCTATTTACACATCCAGCAGACATGGTGCAACATTAGCGTTCATTTGGAGTTGTGTTTTTGGCTACCTGGCAAATGTTTTGGTCTCCACCAACTCCTGAGGGTAATATCTGGCTCTTTAGCTGTTACATACTCCACTCTAGAAGTGGGTGACCACAGTCTTGTGCAACTGTAAATGTAGTTTCATATTATGGGAAAGGTATATAACACAATAAAGTAATTGTTCTGTAAATTCAATAAAGATACAGTTTAAAACAACCATACCATATCAATAAGTGTACCATTTCTGTTGTTTTTTTATTGTTCCACTTCTCACTGTTCATCATAGAGACAATGGGTACAATCATTGATAATTATCTTGTCCCACGCTGTGCCACAGCAACAATACATCAATATAGCTATGTGTTCATTAGAATTGAAACAAATGTTTTAAGTAACACAAAAGTAAATTTCCCTAGTTACTAATTACTTTTATATGTAGTAACTGGTAAAGTTATTCAATTACTTTTGAGAGAAGTAAGTAGTAACAAAAAAGTCACAAAAAATAAATATATTTGTGTCTGTATTTATGCTTGTACTGAAAGTTATGACAAGTTGCTTAATCTGCTGAATATTGTTTCTTATTTCCATTTATAATCCTCATATATATATGAGAAAAAGGAAAAACAGTTATTGAACTGTGAAAAAGAACACAAGGTTTTAACAGTGGGGTTATTATATGTCAGAATTGAATTGAGAAAAGTGAGTTATCTTAAAAACTGTGTCTATAATGGAAGAATACCCAGTTAAAATATTCAAATATTACCACAAAAATTTGGAAGTATTTTTTGCATTTCTTCAGCACGCATTATCTGCTGACATCTGAATAATGAATTAATGTATTTGTTTACATCCCTGCCTGTTGCAATTAAAAACAAATGATATGAGAGCTGTGAGAGTGAACCAAAACATTAAAGCTGAGTGCCAGAAACCAAAACAATGAGCTGAAAGACACTTAAACGCTCTGCAGAGCTGAGGGGAACTGTAGAGTTAGATAATAATATCTGTGGGTTCATCACTTCTGTAGGAGCAACCTCTTTCACATTACACGTTTGATCTATTGACAATGTGAAAATATTGATTATAGAAGCTTTAAAATGCAGTTGTGTGACATTAGATTTACTCGGGTCAATTTTTTTAGCCGCTCATTGGGAGAGGACGAAATTCTTGCATGAAAATGATTTCCATTTTTTCTAAATATATTGCTGTCTGAGCTTCTCAGCTAGATTGATACTGTGTGATGTGCTGAGCTCTGCTTTTCTTTGAGGGCTAAGACTTCTTCAAGAAGCTTTTTAATTGATGGAATCTGTCCTGTCAGATTTTATGGCTTTTCCATCACTCACTCCTTTCCGGGCTTCACTTTATCTTTTTTTTTTTTCTTCTTCCTCCAACACCTTCCTCTCTATTGCTGCCAAATTCTCCTTTACAGACTCAGCTCAACTTGAGCCTCAAAGAAAAGAAAATCTCCTCCTCTTTAAAGCAGGAAAATCCTCTTGTCACACATGAAAGAAGCATGTCGACTCGACAGGTCGATTGAGCGATAAGTCCTCATCTGACCATAAAATACTGGCTTGAGACGTCATCTGAGCAGTGAAATATTAGGTCTAATATTTCTCACGTTACTCTCAGCCATCATCTGTATTTCTTATTCTCTTTCTTCAAGATGAGATACTATCTCTGCTTCACACAGACATTCCTGAGCAGTAACCCTCACTGTAATATTCTAATCTTTCAAGATGAAGCTGTATTTAGTTTCTGAATGAATCATTTTCTTTACAGGCTTCTGCTCCCTCTGCTCTCTTTCTCTTTTCTCATTTCTAAATCTCAGATCTTTTCTCACAGATCTTTTTTTTCCTCTCTCTTATCCTCAACTGTCTTTCTCCTCGTCCTCCCCCACTGTCTTTCTTCTTCTTCTCTGTTTCTTGATTGAGGAGGTTTGCATGCACACTATAAATAAATTACTGAAAATAACCAGATTAGAATGAATCATTTATGCGCTGTACAGTAATTTAAACTTCAGCAATAATTGAATTTGTTTGACAATCAGGTTAATGTCGAGGATGTGTTGTAGCTACAGGAAACACCTTATTAACGCTACCGAATAATAAATAATAAATGAGTGAGTAGGTGAGTATGCACAATCAAATCACTGAGAGCAATCAGTCTAGGAAGTATGCATGGCACATTTCACAGCTCCAGTCCACAATTAAAAAGACTGATGATGAATCTTGGCCCCTTAATTGGGTTACGCTTCCTCAGATTTATGACATAATTTGACATAACCCCTCTGAGGTGTTTACATGAGAGTTTAAATTATCAGAGTGCTGCACTAACCCTATAACGCCATTTGTTTCTGAGACAAGATCAATAATAACCTGACAAACCTATTGCATCCAATCTGGCTCATGCTAACTGCCCCCTAGAGGACTATCAATGTAACGTAGGAAAACCAATTCAAGATGGCCTCCTTGTTGCACATGACTTATAAAGCAAATCACTTTTCAAATATTGTGGAAAGTTGAGGTAAGATTTGTATTTTTTTCACCAAAATTTCAAGCTAAACATTTGCTTAATTGAAGCAGATTTTTTGTTGTTAAAATTAAACTATTGTATTTAACATGACACAGTAGGCACTGCATTGTTTTTATGGATTTAAAGGTCAAACACTCTTTTAATTATAATTGATAAATACAATCACTAATTATACAATATATAATATATACTGGAGTAAAATGTGGTGATGTCACCCATCACCATCTTGGATTTTTTGAGTCAGAAGTGACCATATTTGGACAAGAGGGTGGAGCTGTGAGGAGCGAGGACTGGATCTGACTCATATACTATAGTGATGCGACCACGCCCTTTAAGATGCATAACTTTATGCCTTGATAAAATGTGTGAAAAACAGGTGCTTTATATACAATTTCACTCTCTGTAGAGCTGTGTAGGTTTAACTTAGCTATAGAGACCAAAACAGCTTTTTTGGACCAGGCTGTAAACATGTGTATTGCTGCCGTTAAGTTGGGCATTTTCACATGGGGGTCTATGGGGATCGACTCACTCTCGGAGGCAGCCTCAAGCAGCCATTTTTCAGCCGTGGAGGTTGCCACTTGCAATTAATAAATAAAACAATGCAGAAAAATGCAACAAGTCAATATATTTATAATATGCATATGTATACATATATAAAGTAAAAGTAATTTGAATACAGTATATACATGAAAATAATACCTTATATATGTAAAATATTATTTAATATAAATAGCATATTTTTGTTTCTATGAAAAACCACCATTCAGATAAATAAACTGCCCTAAAAGCTGGATGTTTAATATATATTACAGAAAAGAAATAATTTGTGCAAATCAAAATTGCATATGTGCCTGTGGCTAAGGAGGTAAAGCGGATTCTCCACTCATCAGAAGACTGCTGGTTTGGATGCCGGCTCCCCCAGCCCCCATGTCAAAGTGTCCTTGGGCAAGATACTGAACCCCAAATGTCTCCTGATGGTTGTGCCATCAGTGTGTGAGGGCTTGTGGATGGTTAACTGAGTAGCAGGTGGTACCTTGTATGGTTGCCTCACAGTGTATGAATGTGTGTATGAATAGCTGAATGTAGCATGTAGTGTAAAAGCGCTTTGAGTGGTCAGAAGACTAGAAAGGCGCTCTGAAGGTTTAATAAACATCACCATTTAAAAAGGGTAGATATATTTTCAGTGACTTATTTCCTGCGTCAGGCTCTCCAGGTTTAATCCAGTGATAATCAAATAATATTTGTGCATGTAAGCACGTTGAATGTCATCTTTCCTCTCTCCACTATTTCTTTTTCCTCTCCCTCTGCAAGATTTGCTTCTTCTACTAATAACCCCCTCCCTTTTCTCTTTGCAATTTTGACATTTACAACTAAGAGGCAGGGATTTCAATTTCATAGCAATCCACACTTTTCTTTTTGCCTTTCTTCACCCTCCTGTAAAGTGTGAAATCCTGTTTGTTAATTGATTGATTTCAATTCAAATCTCAGAGCGGAATGATTATGCAGTAACTCTGCGTGTGTGTTTGTGTATTTGACACTGGGTGCATCTGTGTGTGTAAAAGAGAGATAAGGAGAGTAGAAAAATGAGAGGAGTAGAGGAGGAGGAGGAGGGAGGAAACCAAGTGGGCACACAACTTAAATCTGTGTTGTTGTTCACCTCATTAAATCAGAGGGAGAGTGTGTGTGTGATAAGTCTTAATAAATAATAACTGTGTTAAGTGATCAAACCTGCAGCGGTGTTTGTGCCAGGAGTGGCCATACTCAAAGTGCTGTGCTGTCACACAGAGCAGAACGACAATCCTACCGAGCCATAAAACTGAACTCCCAAAACTGATTTGATTCAAAATGACAGCGTGATGCACATAACTGTGCGCAGAGACACGCACTGCGCTCTCGGTGCTCACATGTAAAGCAAGCGATAAATATGCAGAAATTCTCACTCGTAGGAGGACACATCCATCCGCATACCTGTAGATGATGCAGGCGCAGTCCCTGCAGGTCCCACAGTTCTCAATGTCCTGTCCGGTCCTGTATGAATGTCTTCTGTTGAAAAGCACAGAGATGACATATCAGGGGTAAAAGAGTGACGTTTCGTGTGTGTGTGTTTGTGTGAGCCCGCAAAGACATATTCAGGTTATCATTTCCCTTGTTGAACCATATTTCTGGCACACACACATCACTGCAAACACACCAATCTAATCTACTCTGAAATCACCCCTGATCATTTTTTAATGAACGATACCCCTTCCAACAGGCTCCGGCTGTTACGTAAAACCATGAGTCACTATATCACTCCAGGCATAAAACAATGCTTATGAGGTAAAAGTCAAGTCTGCATGCATTAGACTGAGCCCCATCACTGAATTCTTATACTGGAACACGCAAGATATGTCACTTTATTAGACAGAAGGCCGTGCAGTCACATGTTCTGCAAAGCACAGAGCTGGCATTAGTGTTAAGAGTGTGATTTGGATTACGCTGCTCAGATATCAGTCAAGCCTTTCCATGGATTCATAGACACACATCCGTCCATGTCTTTTGCGTCCTATCCAAGACTTCTCTCATCCCCACATCATGTACTATTTTGGTGTGATAAGGCGGGAGAAATTACTAAGCAGCTTACGATGTAGGAAGCAGATTAATTAAAGACTTGATGAGAATGGTAAAAGGTTTACACTAAGAGGCATGGCGCATCTGAAACCACCAACATGATAACAGCCAAATACTGATTTCTATCTATCCCTGCCTGCTGCATACATGCATGAGGAAAGAGCTGCTGCGAAATGGGTGCAAACCAAACTGCTCCCTGTGGTCTGACATGACATAAATCCTCCAGCAAATCAAGGGTTGAGATCGAGAGTTGCATGAGTGACATGAGACTTCATAAAAATAACTACAGACGCTCCCCTGCCTTCTGTCAATCTGGTATTTCTTCCTCTCTGTCTGTTGCTGCTTTACCCTCTTCTGTCTCTCTTGCCTTCTCGTTCTCACCAAATTTACATTGTGTTCTGTCCGCGCGGCTTTGTTGCCAAAGTATTTACAACGCTTACAATGCTGGGATTGGCTATAAATAGAGGAGCTGCATCACAGCAAAGCTTAGGCACAACGACCATCTATCTGTAATTTTCACAGCACATGATGCAGCGAGGTTATTACCGCTGGGTTGAGGATATTCCCTTTTTGAAGAATATTCTGCCTGTAACAACCCACTTGTCTACCCAACTCCAGGAGAGAGCAGACAATTTTTTAGTGCAAAGCTATGATCGCATTATAATGTGTGGCCCTTCTTTGTTTTGTGTGCGGAGAGAAACACATTCTCACTTGAGAAATTAACTGTCTGGGAATAAAACAGCAGGCACTTAGGCTACATGCTGACATTTACTTTCCAGGTCTCCAAAATACCAGGCGCTCATAATTTACGCAAAGTCCTGCTGTTTGTTCTTCTCCTCTCTTTCCCTATCTATCTATCTATCTATCTATCTATCTATCTATCTATCTATCTATCTATCTATCTATCTATCTATCTATCTAT
>JAPZEB010000011.1:20726248-20737092 GCA_029783705.1 Chaetodon striatus
AGTAAACCAACAGATTTATAGGCAATATTTAAAAAAAAAAAAAAATCATAAAATGCAAACAGGTGAGTTATAGATGAATTTAATTTATGATGAATGTGGAAATTAGCTAAAGACTCCAAGAACTTGTCCAAGTTGGGCATTGTAAAATGAGTTTCTATGGAGATTGACCTATGTTTGGAGCAAGCCTCAAGTGGTTGTTCAAGGAACTGCAGTTTTTGGCACCTCCACGTTGGCTTCATTTTCAGCTTCGGAGGTTGTCACTTGATGGAAACACAAAAGCCAGCACTCAGAAGGTAAGGTAATCTTCCTTTATCACAAAACACCACCTGTAACTATGGTAGCTGTAAGTAAACAACCGAAGATGTTATGTTTTGCCCACACCAAATGCTATGAATATGTTACATGTTGCGTTACTCGCACAAGTTTGAATGCTAGAACATTTTGTGTTGACTTGCTTCATACACGCGTATAGCTCACGTCATATGCCATATGCCATGAAATGGCTAAATTGATGAATTAACATCCCCTGGTGTGTCCTCGGTGTCATACATCCCTGGAGAATCTCAATGCTGATTGGCTGTCGCAGCGCAAATTGGTTGCTGATGTTAAGATTTGAAAGCTCTCGCGAATAAGAGTATGACGTGAAATCACACTAATCCCTTCTTTTGCGCCACCTAATATACTTATTTCGCGTCATTAGTCATGTCTAATTACATGTGTACATTGACTTTACATGTAATTCACCTGTGCAAATTGTTTTATTTGCGCTGGTGTAAACACGACATAAGTCTTTGTTGACTAAAATACGCCAACAATAATCAGTTCAGACTATTATTATAAGGGTCTGACAACATTGTGGAAAGGATCCCTACAGAGACAGAACTTTTTGTTAAAGAGTAAAGTCCTTTTTGTTCAACCAGAAACAGCCCTGAAATTGCCATCACCACACCCACCAGACTCCATTTCAATAAACAATAGTTTAAGCATTCACAGAGTCGGCATTGCAGCCTGTTTCACAGCAGTCTTGTTCAATACTATGTGATTGTTGTCTCCATTCTTCACTGAAACACAAAAGCATGAGGGAACAGCGTCCAGTTAAAAAAATACCAAAGTTGCCCTTTAAGCTATGAGTTATGGCCGGTGGATTGTTCCTGATTCAACCCCCCAAAATCCTCAGCCGGGGGCAAACAGACAGTCACAGGTGGCACAGGCTGTTGTAAATCACCATGTTCTCTCACAGTTATATCCCCTGTTGCTGTGACCCTTAGTGACTTCTTCATAGCAGGGGACTGCGTTAAGATCTGTTGACTCTGTAATATCTTCCCTGAAAAATGGGGACAATTACTACGGTGAACAAGCCTTAAATGACACATGTGATCTTTCCGAGCATAAAAACAAATGGCAGACTTTCGGGACACATGTGCAATAGGGTCGTCAGCAGGAGTCTGAGCATTTGGTGTTACGAAAGAACTTGTAACTCTTTAAGGTAGAGGACACTGAGACCGAGACAAAATGTGGAATAAATCTGTTCATTTCCTGAACTCCACTTTAGGGATCGGACATCTGTCTCTCTGGGAAATACATTATCTTCCTGCTTCTATACTGCTAGACAGGAAGTAGAGAGTACAGTTTCAAAGAGTTTGGATGTAACAAAGAAATTCAGTTAAATTGGCATGGCGTCCATGCCTTAACATTCAAACAAGGTCACTAATTTGAGCCTTCATCTCAAGTAACTTCACTTTACCATATGTGCATGTGGCCCACTTCCCCCTCATGAACCATTTATTATGAGAAATAGTAGGTTATAATTCCACATAACAAAATGATGTACTCCCACTCAAATATCAAACACATAATAACACTTAGCATCCCAGCACACTCCTACACGAGCAAAAAACTTTTTTGTTCTTAAATAGTAGCGCTCATGCACAATAAATACATTCATCCCTAATAGTTCATGTTTGCTTTGATGAATACAGAATTAATGTTTGTAGGAGGAGATCAGTGCGTCTCTTCAGATGGGATTTGACATTCAATATGCACAATGAACGCCCTGCCGGAAACATTTTCAGACAGAGATTCTTGCATTTTTCATAGTCTCTCTCACTCTTGAGAACACTGCAGTAATTTGACTGTGACTGAACAAATGACCCAGTGTACTCTCCCACTATGTGCCGTTTCCCACCGTATGGCCGACCTTTCTAGCCCAGACACGCTTGGTCTCAACGTGCCAGAACTATGAAGGATTAATGAGAGCACCTGGAATAGGACTCAATAGAGCACAATGCAGCGCTGTTCGCACTGTGTAAACAAGCGGCTCAATATAGCGTAGGTGTGTTTTGTCCTCACATCCTGAAGCAATTGTTTGATACATGTTTTTCTATGTAGAATCCCTGTTGTTGTTGAGCTGAGTAAAATGGGACATCCAGTATTTTTTGAGAGTATGTAGGTTTATGATAGAGGAGGAGGAGGAGGAGGAGGAGGAGGAGAGGAAACAAAGCTAAAGCTGCCAGTATGCTTCATCAGAATGGTTGTCGGATGGTCGACCAGCTTTGGAAACTCACACCTCTCCAACATCAGAATTTGGGGAACTGTGTCAGACAATGTCTGTAGCTTTCCGAGAAAAACCGTCATTCACACCCACTTTATACCGTTACTGGCCACCTGGGTTTGAACTTCTGTTTCTAACTGGCTTTTATCATTCTTGACACAACTTACTGGCAGACAGCTATTCACCTTCAAGAACAACTATAAACACATTTGATTTCCAATGTGGTCGCACAACACCTCATATGAAACAGGTCTGTTGTAGCATGACCTTATCCCAAGTCTCTACAGGCATGCTAGAGACTTTTTAAAGCAAGCTTGTGCACAGCAGTGCTTTAAGCTAAAAGCTAATGTCACTAGTGCTGTGTACGCTGAGCTAGCTCAAAGTTCAGTTCACACAGACAGAAATAACAAGTTCACATGCATACTTCACGATTTGAATTTTGAAGTTCACAGTCCCATAACATAAAGCACTTTACATTAATTTCTTCCATTTTCTGTTATAAATAACAAATAAAATAACAAATCAATAAAATAGAATCTTGTGATTATCATTCACTCCCATATATTTGCCAAGACTGGTTGGATGCTTCATCTCAACATATCCACATACAACAGTTCGTATGATATCTTACAATTAAGTGCCTCGCGAATTACATCACGTAGTGGTGTAATGGTAGTTGATGACGTGGGTTTACTACTTGGTCGATGGGTAGTTTACCAAGGAGAAAGTGGGTATACTCTTCTATATATATTACAATAGCTTTGTGGCTAATAGGTAGGTGTACTGTAAACAGCCAGAAAAACCAACCCAGTCTCACTCCAGGGTCATTGATATCAGGCACTTGGGAAGTAACTTACGAAAAAAGCCATCCTTTAACACTGGTATGATACTCGGCTGGTTGCTGTTATAGTTTAACAGCACTTAGTGGCAGCACGAGGAAACCTGGCGGGACAAGAACAAAAAGTGGGGGGCAGGCAGGAGGGGTGGTGAATGGGTACCACAAACACAGACTTTCACTCGGAAGAGCGGCGTTCTGGTCATGTAAGTTTATAAAGCCAAACCCTGCTCTTTTGTCCTAAACTTAACCATGTGCGTTAGTTGTTGAAGGAAAAAAAAAAAAAACACATCAATTTGCGGTGTTGCACTGACGTAGTGTGTTTATTTTGAAAGAGACTGTATGATAACGGTTAATTTCTTGTGAAAACGGAAGTGTATTTTGAAAGAAGACAATGCATGTAACAGGCATAACTCTCAGACAACCAACGCACCCAGGGTACCTTTCATATTGTATCAGGATGTGGAAAGTCCATGATCAAATGTCAATATGTGATGAGGTCGGAGTGAGAGTGTGTTGAAAGAAAAAAAAGAGGGTATACCCTGTATACCTGCATATACCCTTCACTACACCACTGATGTTACGTACTCAATGTTAGATTATGGAGATAGGTTTAAACAGGTAATGTTACTGTGGTTAGTGTTGGAAAATATACATGTTAGGGAATCGCTAAAAATGACTCAAAAAATACTCAAAGATTAAATGGTTCCCAACACCAATCTCCTGGGGGAAGTCCTGTTTTTTGTGGCTCATCGATCACCCCAACCTGCCTCCTTACTGGACTGATTCCTTTTCTTTACCACCGTCAGCACACTAGTCACGTGATCACAGCCCTCCCAAATAAATGGATTATGCACAAATTAGTGGCTCAAGATTATGAAAGATATGTGCTAATTTTGATGCATTGATTTTCGTGTAAAAATGTACAACAACAACAGTACATGAGAACAGACTGCTCAACTTTCAGAAATGTCCTTTCAAATTCATAAATGATGTGGCTGACATTCGAACTTTTTTTAGATGGGGCAGACGCAATTTAGATAAAAATGTGACAAATCTGTGCTGATTGGTTCATAAACCTCCCTAAATAATTCATATGGACTGGTTTCTGCAGTACCAGTAGCCACTAGCCTTGCCAGTGTTGCTGAAGTCTGTTCCCCCATCCAATAGTGTTTCCCTCTGCAAAAGCGTATAGTGCCCCCCCCCTCTGTGTTCAGGTAAGGGGAAACACATACTGACAGGGAGACAATATTCAGCATTATGCTGGCATGCCATAAATCCCTGGATGCAATGAAACACAGTGCATGGTATTTCATTAATTTCATTAATTGCAAACAGATCCGTTCAGGTCATGGTTCACCAAAAACATCAGCATGTTCATACAAAACACTGCATGCCTCTTTGTTTTAGCCGGCTAACATTTGCTGTAGCACTAAACACAATGTGAGGCTTAGGGGAATCTTATTAGATTTGTAGGTATTAAGTCATAAACCAAAGTATTGGAAGAATTTGAAAAATATGGGATTACCAAAGTTATTTCTATTCATCCTGAGGGATACATGAATGTCTCTACCAAATTTTGTGGAAGTCCATCCAAAACTTGTCAAGACCTGTCACATAAAACCTCATTCTTACACAAGAGGAAACATCAGGGGATCACTAAAGTTATTAGGATTCATCCTCTGGGGAACATGAATGACAATCCAGCTAATAGTTGTTGAGATGTTTCAGTCTGGATCCAAGAGGTGATCTGACGTTGCCTTCCCTGGAGCCATTCTGCTAGCATGGCTAAAAAAGTAAAAGGAAAGACAGATCAGAAAAATAGGAAAAGGTAGCATTGGAGGCGTTAGTGTGAAAAACAAAGAGAGGAGAGATTTACAGAGCTGCGTGGCTGACTTGGTGTCAAGTATCTACAGTGATGATTTACAGCAGTCTCCAACTACAGTATGAGGTGTGTAGGTGTAGGTGAGACATGCATGAGATGGAGTGAGTGTGAATGCATACAGCTGGTGTGAGTGACTGAAGGAGCAGCTGGATATTCTGAGATGTTCTGAGAGTGAACTCACAGTTTACACATGGCAAAACAATCAACCGCAACTTCAACCGGCGGATTTGCGGGGGCCTTCATGACGTACCCTCACATAACACTGAGCAATGTGGTGAGACGCTGAAACCACATTGTTGTTTTTGAAATGATACGTTCCCCCCATCGCACTGAGGCTATTCTGAGAATACCTTTGTGCACCTATCATCAATCTTCTCGCGTAATAGCCGTGTTTTTCCAAGAGGGGCATTGAGGTTTATGTTACAGTGTCTACAACTGAGATCATTTTGAGTGATTTTACAGAGAGATGTGAAGGCGGCCGATTCGGTCAGGTAAATGGAATTGTAAAAATATATCAATGGTTTCATTCGTTTCCTGTATTTTTCCAAAGTTGGTTTTCGAAGGAATAGAAAAATGCTGTTTTTTAATACACAAACCAGACTAATAGTCAAACTCATATTCAGCTCAAACTAATATGTTTGCATCAATTTGGTTTGAATACCTCAAGGCCAGAGACTACATAAATCTACAATTGTAATGAGCAGTGCCTCATTTCTAAAGATTTACCATTCCGTATTGGCTCAGAATAAATTTTCTGATTAATTTCGGATCTATAACATTTGATGTATAATTTGTATTCATGCCCTCTATGCTGTGTTAGACGATTCCAGGAAACTCGACAGCTTTATCCACCATGACATACCAATTTGGCTCAAGAGTTTGCAGTCTAAATATGCTGCAGGATGTGGGTCCATTTATTAAGCCTCTGCCTTGAGTTCAGAGTCACAGTCTGTCTAAGACCAAAAAATTCAGGCAATTTAATGCTGTAATTTTGGGTTTGGAGTGAGTCCCCTCCACCAGACAGGGTGGAGGTTTTGATAGATGCTGCAGATTTAATGAGGTGTCGGATCAGACCTTTCTGACTTGCTGACTGGCTGCTGTTACGTAACTTCATCAGGTAAGACAGTGCAGAGCTTGTAAGAAATTGCGTCCCACAGTGTAATGAGCAGTTAAGCACTCAGCGCCGGAGCAAGGAGACTTATGGCCACCTCCAGCTGTGGTTTGCTGTGTTGTAAATGTCTCTGTCCATTCCTTAAACATGAGGGCACTGATGTAAGTCGTTTTATGAAAGAAGTTCTTGTGACAAGGATCCTTTATGTGGTGAATATAATCATTTTCTTTAATACCATGACATAAAACCTTCTTCCCCCACACATTCAACATCCTTAAATCTTTTTCAATTATGCCAGAAAATGTCATTTAAGAGACAAATGATATATTTATGTGTACTTTTTTAGTAATATTTTGTATATTTATGTGTACCAATAGAATAAAATGGTACAGACAACCTGTTTTCATCCCATGGGCGGCAAATACAGCTGCTTGGCCAGTGGCCCTCGGCGTGTGATGCTGACGCACAAGGCACCCTTTTAACCTCTGTCTGAGACATATTGGGCTTTCAACTAATGGTGGAGAAACACCAAATCTGCCGAACAAATGGAAAGACGTGCCTAAACCCCAAACAGACTGGCTTGCTCCAGCCGATGGGAAGTGGTTGGTTTTGGCTCGACTGTTACCTTTTTTTTTTCTTCGTTTCCTCATTTTGTCTCCTTTCCTTTTTTTAAGGCATGTTGACCGACCATTCACCATATATGAATTAGTGTAATCATGATTCAACCTGAACTTTATGCAAATGTCGGCCCATCACAGCTCAAACTGTCAAACTAGGCAGTGCTGATGAAATATAAATCAAGATTCTGTTACTGCGTTGTGTATTTCTCACCATAAATGCTTTCAGAAACATATCTTAGTGTACTGTTTACCTGTTTAATGAGAAAGCTTGTGACCTGGCTGCCATCTTGATAACAGTCGAGCAATCAAGATGGCAGCCAGGTCACAAACATTCTCATTAAACAGCTAAACAGTACACTAAAATATGTTTCAGAAAGCATTTCAGGCAAGAATTAGGCAATGCAATGACAAAATCTTGATTTATATTTGATTAGCGCTGCCTAGTTTGACCGTTTGAGCTGTGATGGACCAACCTCATTTGCATAAAGTTGAGGATGAGTAATTATTATCCTCATTCAGATACAGTAAATGGTCAGTCAACTTGTCATGATATTTCCAAAATGTTACATGTGACCGGATGTCCTGCTCTCCACAGAAAATGAAGGATCTATTGACTTTGCAAACGTCTATGGATACAGTGTCTCTCCACCATAATGCCACTGTAAACCCATCTGGGGCAATGATGTAGTATATACAGTGAGAAAGTTCAGGTAGAAACAAGCAGAACTTGCACTAAGGAGGCTGTTGTTTGTGTCCCATTTTAAACCAAAAGTCAACTTTGAGCTTTTACCAGCTGCAATAATGTTGTGACAGCTGGTACTGTTTTCACTTTCTGAGTCTCTGTGTGGGTGGTACAGTGGTGCAGTGGTTAGCGCTGTCGCCTCACAGCAAGAGGGTTCCAGGTTTGAGTTTTCCAGCTGGCTGGGGCCCTTCGGTGTGGAGTTTGTATGTTCCAACCATATCAGTGAGAGTGTTCTCGGGATTTCTCTCACAGTCAAAATACATGCTGGTTAGGTTAACAGGTGACTCAAAATTCCCGTAAGTGTAAATTTGATCATGTAATAATTTGTTTTGTAATTGTGAGTGTGAAGGGTCGTCTGTCTCTAAGTCTCAGCCTGTGATAGTCTAGTCTATTTATGTGTGTCATCATTACAAAATGTGGTAGGGGTGGCCCCTATGATTGCAGAAACTAACACAGAAGCTGTTTTGAATATTTTGCCAGATGTTAATATGAAATATGTCGGTCTCTCTGTTAGTGGACAGACGCAACAGTGTTTCGCAACCATGCAAGTTGCAGTCAGGACACTTTACAGATGTTTAGCTGAGATCAAACGAAGACCAAGTTTGAAATTGGATGTGATCTGAGCAAGGGTGTCGGAGGTGGGGTGTAGAAAGAGGAGTAGGGGCCATCTTTGTTTGTTCAAATCATAAGCTAGAGGGGTTACTTAGAGCATCATAGTTTGAAGCACAAGACCACTGGCCAAGCTGCCGTATTTGACAAGTTGGGAGTTAAAATGTGTTAGTACAGAATGAGAATAAATAAGAAAAGGCAAAAAACTTGAAGTGAAAGTAAGTAATACTTCTACATATAGTCCATAAGTACTTAATCATGCAAACTTTTCTGCACAGCATACCACTGACAAATATTTCCAAGGACCTGGACAAATGATCCTACAATAATGTACCAGAAGAAGAATAACAAAAACCAAATGTGTTTATAATAAGTTAAGACAAATGTTTAGATGAAAGAACATGAATGGGGTAAGAAAGAGGACACACTTAATGCAAAACACAGAGAGATGAATTTCCTCTGCGGGTGGATTTGATGAAAATGAGTACAATTAAAAAAATATTTTTAGGTCATGCATGTTTCTCCTGTCTACAGCAAAACATCTTCCTTTGTTTAGCTGTTATGTGCCACATGCTTTCTATTAAGCACCTTTAATCATCCTTGCTTCTGATCAGTTTGTCTTGTCTTCTTTTTCTGCTTTTTTGAAAAATGTTGATTGTCAGACCTCCGCTGAGAGAACAACTAGCCCTCACTGTCTTTTTATGCCGCATGAAACCACTGCTTCAGGTCGGCTGCGTATTACTCGTTGGTAACACACTACATTATGTCGTCATTGTGGGTACAGCCATGCTATAATCTTCACTGTCTGTTGCCAACGAACCATATGAAGACAAGCTGAGTTACGAGTGTGAATGTCAGAGTCTCAGGATTCGGTCATATCGGTATCACGAATAAAAATAGTCCGGAGATGTTGTCAGAGACATTTGGGGTTTGGTTTTATCTCTGAGCCAGCTGCGGCGCTCACTGTCTGACCTCATCAACCGCACCATGATGTGACTCAGCCCAGGTCCTCCAGCGGACTGATGTGGTCTGTTGAGCTCCTGACCACAGCTGCAGACCATGCATGGAGGTCTGTGGGGCTTTCTGCGATCCAGAACCCAAACGCCTGCAAAGGATCACTCCTAAAACCAATCAGATGGCAGATAAAACTCTGGGTGTCCTGTTCCTGACTGGATGGAGTACATATCGGTACACAACAAAATACCAGAGCAGCGGTATCCTAACTAACCACAAGAACACCTGTGGTAGACGTATGGAAACTATTGCGCAGCTAATTTGCTGCTGTTTGTTGCTATAGATACTCGTGTTTATCTTTTTAAGTGGGAACATCGTCTCGCAGCCACTAAGACTTGGCTTTTATTGAATTAGTGAAATAATATTAATACAAATTCAGTATTATTTTATGCTCAGTGGCAGTTGCTCAATCATGGAATAAGGCTCTGTGGGCTTAAGAATGAGATGCAACGTGCACAGAGGAATGGAAAAACAAACATCGTTAAGACCCGAGCCTCCTCATCTCTGCCAAATGTGGCAACTCGCATGGTGCCAGACTTGCTGACGACCTGGAGGCCGTGTGAGCCAGCAGCCTGTCTGAAGCTCTGCTGGCCGGTTAACACAGCTTGTTAAGACGCGGGCTCCACAGAGCGCTCATTTCCTGACTTTGCCCGGGGACGGAGGGGGGAAATGAGGGCACATGGGGAAGGTGTCACATCTGATCCCTGGAAGGAAAGTGAAAGAATCTCTCTGTGTTTTCAGACAGAGTGTGAAATAAATACTCAAAGTCTGATCGCTGGAGGTAGGAAACACTTTTTTTTTTTAAGAAATTCACCCCAAGCATGAACTCAAGAGTCTAAAAATAATCTGGGCTCAATTTTAGTTGATATATGATTTCAGTGTCCTAACATGGGTTCCTAGACTGGATTATTAGGTACTCATGTACAGCACATTTATTTAAGAGCCTGTGGGAATTGGTAGCAGTCAGCTGGAGCCAATGCAAACAGTTTCTCCAGGTCACTCCTTCTCTGCATGGGGCCGTCTGAGGAAGGTTTTAAGAGCAGGTTCTGGCCCTGATGCTCCTCCCTCACTAAAACTCCTGCGATCTCCACATTCACACACCAATTGAGACACACACAAAAGCAGTCAGCAGCTTCTATTAGGCTTACCATGACAGTCTAGTCTCACTTCTGATTCAAAAAGGAAGCACGGACACAAACGCACCACTCACAGCAGGAGCAGACATACGGGAAACTGCCACTGTGTCACATACTGATAGTCACTCCAGAGAAACTGCTGATCTGGGACCAGCTGGAAGGACAAAAGTGGTGTGTGGACGGCCCTGATTCTGGCCTCGCAGCTGCTATTGAAACTGAGCTTACACGTGGAAGCCCAGGCTTTAGGTGAGTATTATTCAAAGTGTTTTAATTTGCTTTTCACATCAGTTATTCAAATGTAATTACAATTTTAACAAAAAGTGCCATTAATAGGTGATAAC
>JAPZEB010000011.1:20744013-20761849 GCA_029783705.1 Chaetodon striatus
TTATTGTGTGACTTTGGTGAATCCAAACTAGCCCTCTAAAACAACAAGATCATGCAATGACACAAACAAAGTAGCTGATCAAGGCAGCAGTAGACCAGCAGCTTCTGTATTCAGCAAGGTAAAATTACATTTTTTGTCAAGGGAATCTGGTTTTGAAGAGAGTTTCAACTTTCCATCCTGTAACCCATTGGAAAAGTCTGTCTGTTTGGGAAGTACTGAGCATATGACTGGATAAATGAGACTTGGATTATACTGCATGAGCTCTGTGAGAGTGAAGTTTTTGCTGTAGATTTGCTGTTGTTAAATGCAGACTCTAATGACCTCAAGAACATTCTCACTTTTTAGATTCTTTGTTCACAGATTCAGCGTAAGATGGGGTGAGTAACTGAAATACAAATGGTCATTTGTGGGATGACGTATTCCTTTACGATGTGTTACCACCTTGTTCAAATCAGTTCTTGTATATTAAGGCTATAATTTGGGTTTATGGTTAAGATTATATTTACTGTTAGGTGAAGTTATGCATTCCCTCAACTTAATGCCCAAAAGATGATAACTAGCCATTTAATGGAAGGGTGGGTAATTTACAAATTTTGTTTAATGACCATGAGGTAAGTGTGGGCCTGCGATTTTGTTTTGTTCTGTATTTCCATACAGACACAGCCACTGTGTAGGCAGTGAACTGAGCCAGCGGTTAGTATTATTTATTCTGGATGCTCTGTTTTAAATTATTGTTGGGCATTTTGCCTTTATTCAAAGGTAGACAGCAGGGAGGTGACAGGATAGGAGGTGAGGCAGAGAGGGAATAACACGCAGCTCACAGAAGCTAATATGGTATAATGGGGTTCAGGAGTAAAAGCCACAAAGTAAAGGTAAAAGTTTGGGAATTCAGTTAAAGTCAAGGCATTACTGTTAATGAGATCCTCGTGAGGATAAAGTACAAGGATGTGTGTGAGTGTGTGTGTGTTTGCCTGTCTGTCTTCTCGCGTTTGCACTGACCCCTTTTTATAAGGACTGGCCCCTTCAGCATTCTCTTTTTTGCATGAGCAAAAGTGTCATCAAACCTAAAAGCTTTCGGGGAGAAGCCCTGTGAGAACCACATACATTTTGCAGCTTCAACAGAGCTCCTGTCCTGCTTTCTTCCTGCAGTGCCAGTTTAACCCCTGCTTCCCTGGAGTGAAGTGTGTGAACACCGCCCCGGGCTTCCGCTGTGACGCCTGTCCGCTGGGCTACACCTGCCTGGCAATGTAGGGTGTGGGCATTCTGTTCGCTCAGACCAACAAACAGGTAAAAGAGAAGATAAAATATGGAGGACACAGAGAAGAAACGAGACTAGAATGAAAAACATCATTAGAAAGAGGTTTATAAGAGAAGACAGGGTAATGCTTTAGATAATGTTGCACATATTTAGTACATATGGATTATCTTTAAAATATCAGGACAAATATATAGCTGTAGCTGTAAGGAAAATTATTATAAAATACAGGGGCCAAGTAACCTATAACTTCCTATAATATCACCAGACATAATAAACAATTACTCTCTGAAATGTAGTGGAGCAGAAGCATACATACTCGAGCGAGGTAAAATGAAAGTACCTTGAAACTGTACAAAAGAGCAGTACTTGAGTAAAACTTCGTAATTACTTTCCACCACTGTTCACTGTGTTTTTTATGCAGTAATTACCGGGACCTTGAAATCAGAAAAAAAGGAAAGAACAAAAACATTGTATGATTTCACATCTTACATTAATCCATTCAGGTCTGTGATGACATTGACGAGTGCAAGGGACCCAACAACGGAGGCTGTGCTGCAAACTCAATCTGTCACAACTCTGTGGTAAGACCACTGTAGAGTGTTATCCAAACAATACACGTAGCTCAAGTGGGACAATTATTTCATTTGTGTGGCTGTCCAAGGAAACCAGATGTCCTCATTCCCGCACAGGGCTCATACCACTGCGGCAGCTGTAAGTCAGGTTTCACAGGAGATCAGGTGAAGGGCTGTAAGCCAGAGATCAGCTGCGGCAACAGCCTGACCAACCCCTGTGATGTCAACGCCCAGTGTATGGCAGAGAGGGACGGGTCAATCCATTGTCAGGTGGGATTTTAATTCTTGTTTGACTCATACACTAAAACACCGTCTGCCCACACATAGTGTGCATAAGCACAACTCCATGTACATGCTGTCTGAGTTTCTGAAGAGTATACTTTGTCTTGTCAGTGTGGAATCGGCTGGGCCGGTAACGGATACCTGTGTGGGAAGGATACAGACATTGACGGATACCCAGATGAAAAACTCAAATGCAAAGATGCAAACTGTAGAAAGGTAACCCAAGTGAAAACTGTCAGCAGATGCAACTTTGCTGTGATAGGCAGGCCTTTAAAAAACTTACTATAACATCTCCTCACAGGATAACTGCATCTTCGTGCCTAACTCTGGTCAAGAGGATGCCGACAGGGATGGTCAAGGAGACGCTTGTGATGATGATGCAGATGGTGATGGTATACCAAACGAGCAGGTTGGTGGACATGTTTTAATAAATGCATGCCAGCACATGACGACTCCACCTGATGATGATTTGTATCATCAATTAATCTGTTGATTGTTTTCTAGATTATTCATTGATTGTTAAGTCAGAAAGGTCAGAAAATAGTGAAATATAGTGAAAAATGCATCTCGCAATTTCCTTAAAGGCACTGTATATAATATTCAGAGCATGTCTGAGATTCAGAGTCTGATTTAGATTGTCTGCATTTGGCTCTCAACATGGAGTTGACTGAGCTGGTGGCTAGCAGCAAGCAGTGCTAATAACGGGACTGGAGGGTGGGCCTTACACTTCTGTGACGACGCTGTTCCGTTGCAGTGGGTCGGGATGCCATCTGGGGGCTTTTAATTTGAAAATCCAAACTTGTCCAGGGCTCCCCCAAAACTCCTGGTACTCTCTGGATGCTTTTATTTTGAAAATCCAGCCAACCTCTTTAACCAGACTTACCATGGTCAGGATAGCATTATCAGCACTAACCGCCATATGGGCGAAGTGCATTATGGCGGTGATTAGCTAATCAGTGGGATACACACACAGGGACTCACATGCGCACACTGCATGACAGGCTCCCACAACAAATAACAGAAAAACTTATGACACATCATAGATGCTAGCTGTTATATTAATGCACCGAATGTCGCATAGAGCAGTGGTTTCCAACTAGTAGGGTGCAGGTCCATTCTGAATGGACCGCAAATGACTTGGGACTGTGACAGGTTTGTAAAAAAGACACTGTATTTTGAAGTAAAGTGAATAGGTGAGGTGCTGTTTCCTGTTGTAGAGTGAGTTGAAAACAGACAAACAGACAGCTACTTAACAGAGACAGCAAATTACCCTAACGACATGGCCAAACGCTGAACTGTGACGCTAAATATATTAAACTGCTGGGACCTTAAACCAGCGACTTAGGAGAAATCTGGACTCCGTGGTTGGACCAGTTGGGAACTCCTAACCACAGACTTTTACAGTCTGTGGTTGGGAATCACTGGCATAGAGCACCAGTCCCAAACTCAAAACTAATCATTTAAAACAGATAAAAGCTGCACATTATGACAATTAGGAAGCTGTAGCTGGGGAACGATAGCTTAGAAACAGAGCCAAACCACAAACCAGGCTGTTATTTAGGATATATATGTTTTATCTAGCTTTTTTAATCCACAAAAAAACCAATACACTCCCAGAAATACACATGCTGTGAATAAGACCTTTGCGCTCTGTCTGTCTCAGGACAACTGCTGGTTGAAGCCTAATGTTGACCAGAAGAACAGTGATAAGGACAGCCACGGAGATGCCTGCGATAACTGTCGTTTGGTGGAGAACCCTGACCAGAGGGACACCGACAGCGACGGCAAAGGGGACGCCTGCGATGACGACATGGATGGAGACGGTATGGAGATAAATTGCATCACTAACACTGACGCTAGTGCTTATATAACCAGCATCACTGAAGGCAATCACTGTTACGACTTATTACCCCGTTCTCTCCTTCACATTTCCACCCTGCTCTTACATTAAATTACAGACATATTTTACACTACACATCTCTCTCAATCATTTTACAGAAATATATTACTGTGTAGTAATATGGGTGCTTTTAGGAGCCAGCTGAGGCATGAGAAATAGCACTGCCCCAAAAAAAAAAAAAAAAGTCAAGGCCAACAGCAGTCTGACCCCTGAGCGAACACAAGCTTTGATCATTCACCAGCATGATTACACCTCAAAAACCGCCACAGGAGAGAAGATAGTTTTTCCTCTATCGCTGTTGCTTGACCTTTATGCATTTGTGGTGCTGCTGCTGCCTCCCTGCGAGGAATGAAAAACAGCATCTGAGCACAAACTAGTGTTCACCTCCATAGCAAATACAACAGTGCAACCCAGTGGTGCAACGACAAATAACATGCAATAAAAAAAACAGTAGTGTGGATGTCTCAATTTCCCTATGTATCCACTGATCAAATATGAATTCACTGACTGAGTTGACCCACTGTTTTTCAAGAAAATGACAAAAAGTTTTCTGTAGTACATCAATTTAATTGATTTTAGAGATCAAAAATTAAAATAAATCAAATAGATTAAATAAACATACCATGACTGTATCCCTGTAAAGATCATTCCATACTGACAACACCAATATTTGGAGATAATTTCACTGGGCAATAACACAGTTTGTCCCTGTTACTGCCAGCTGCAGCTAATGATTCTTTTCACTTTAAACAATCTGCCGATTATCCTATCCATTAAAGATGCAGTAGGGAGTTTAATGTAGGGATCACAGGGCAAAAATCCTTGCCTGGCTCCAAACCTTTAAATCCCCCCACTCCACCGAGTTCGAGTTGACCGACTCGAACTCAACAGTTTGATATGAAACAGTGGTTTCTCGCTAAATATAAAAAAGCGACCAATTAGCACTGCAGGGGGGATCGGCGCTATAGGCAGGACTCATGCTGTAATAAACACTGTCAAGTGGTGAACTGGAACCAATGAGGAGTAATAACAACAATGGCAAGTGCTGTAGATGTGATTGAAGCACTTCTGTATTAATCTCTTTCAACAGAGTATTTATGCAGAGTCTATAGGCAATAGGATAAGATTTCGGTATAGGAAGTGTTCCGGTTTCTTTTTCTGTTTGTAGTCCGAGTAATACTGACCAATCATGTTTTGACAACAGGTTAAACAGGTTAACAGTCTGTGTGGAGAGGAGCAACACTGAAATGAAATCTTGGAACCCATCCACTATAGTCTGATAGAAATTTAGCTTTATACCATTTAAAGAAAAAAGTATTTATCTGCATTTATATGCAGATAACTGTTAATAGAGATTAGCTGAAATGACCGGCACATGAAAGAGAAAGGCTGGGCTTGGATATCCCGAGGCTACACAAGATCAGCTTAAAATACTGGCCCTCAGCCACAGAGGCTTTATCGTCGTCAGACCAAAAGCTGATGGGTTCCAAGATTGTGTTAAAATCAAAATGTATACTTAATATTCCCCTACATTGTAGTTTGTTTTACTTCGATCCACCTCACTCTTAAAAGCCCAGTAAAACGGGTATGTTGGCATGGTTACACATGAGTGTGGACTTAGGCGGATATACTGGTCTCTAGTGATTGGTTAGGGAAAACAGAATCTGCCTCCTCCATATCAATTGATAAGAGTGGGAGCAATGTCAGATTGAAGACAGAAATGAAGTGTAATAAGCTGAAAATTCCATCTGATATCAGGCAACAAAAATCCCATAATAAACTTTGAGTATTTTGTAATTCAGGTGGACTGAAGGAACACTAAACTTCTGCTCCTCTGTTGGCTGTTTTCAGGCTTTAGAAAACCTAGCCTATGACGGGAGACTTTGACCAATCACAGGTCAATTACAAAAAGAGCTGCTGTCAATCATGTCAGTCGCTGCATGTGAACAGCACTTACACTGCCAAACACAGCGCTCATCAAATATGAGTCAAGATTCTGCTACGGCATCACCAACTCATTTCTCAAGTTCTATTTCTGCCATCTCTGAATGTATCATACATGACAATAATTTGTATTCACTGCTGAGGAGGAGTCAAAGTGACTGCTAAATAACACTAATCATCTCCTCTTGTTAATTGGTGAGCAGGCCTGAAGAACATTCTGGACAACTGCCAGCGTGTACAGAACAGAGACCAGCGGGACCGGGACGGGGACGGAGTGGGAGATGCCTGCGACAGCTGCCCCGACATCCCCAACCCAAACCAGGTCAGTCAGAGCCTCATAGACGGATGGATGAAGTGCTGTGGTGAAAAATACCTGAGAACATTTACTAAACTGTACAAAAGTACAATATGGGGTACAAAATATATAAGCTTATAAAATACAACACACTGTTAAACATTAAACCATTGTTAACATGTTTAGCTTGTGAGCTCCTACAAAAAAAATGATGTCATTTAAGGCTCCTGTTCATGTTACAGATGTCCATAGGTTGTTAGCAATTCCACAAAGTCCTTGTTAAACTTCTTGGGTGGTTCCCTTTAATACATATTCTGTGGGTCCAAAGAGCTAAAAAAGTATTGATAATTTAATTTAAAAGAAGCAGATAATAGAATAAAAATGAAAAATGAATACAAATGTATGTTATTTCTTTTTGTCTTCTCTCTGCTCCCACTCACAGCCCCTCAGATTTATCTTGTGACCCTTTGGAGGTCATAAGGTTACAACCTGTATATGAATTATTTGTAGCTAGCTCCACCTTGACCAGCTACAGCAGTAAAATGCTGCTAAAATGCTGCTCACACGTTGATGCATCAGTATCACCAATCTTATAAAGTCATATGTAATAAAACTTTGGATTTTGAAATACATTTTGCTGATTTTACTTTTGTGGTTTTGCTTAAGTAAGATTTTAAATGCAGGACCTTTGCTTGTAATAGAATATTTTCACATGTTGTATTGGTGCTTTTACTGAACCAAAGGATCTGAGTATTTCATGTGTGGGAAAACAGTGAACTCTCTGTTTTTGTTATAGTCTGACATTGACAACGACCTGGTTGGAGACTCCTGTGACACAAACCAAGACAGGTAATAATATTGTCACAGTCTCTGTGTTGTGTTCTTGCAGATGTCTGAAGTGCTTTTTTACTGCTAGTACTACAGTTTTTATTCACGCCCTGTCATTGTGTCACTTCCACTGTAGTGATGGCGACGGTCACCAGGATACCAAGGATAATTGCCCGTTCGTGATTAATAGCTCCCAGCTGGATACCGACAAAGACGGGCTGGGTGACGAGTGTGACGATGACGACGACAATGATGGGATCCCTGACACTATACCACCAGGACCAGACAACTGCCGGCTGGTACCAAACGCTGACCAAATTGACGACAATAGTGAGTGCTTGTCTAAATATGTAGCACTTCTCATCACGCCGCACAGTTGGAACAGTTTATAACAATGTTTCGATATGACTGTTGAAATCCTTGGCTAACGACCAGTATGGTAATCTCCTTGAACTGTTCCTGACTTACCTTAATATGGCATTTTGGGCCCCACTTTCACGCCCATGCAGATCAAACAAAAGCAACCCTGAGTACATTAAGTGGCAATTTAGTTGGCTAAAAGCCTGCAGCCATTTGTGACTCATTTTGACATTACTTGTGTAAAAATAGGCTCTGAAGTCAATGGGAGTGGAGTGTCAATTCAAATCAACTGAGGCAAGGCAGTTTTTGTTGGCAGTCTGGGAGTTAAGTGAGGTAAAGTGGAGACAACAGTTTGGAATAAAAAATACACAAAAAGTTTACTTGCCTGTTTTAGAGTTTCAAAATGTAATCAAGACTGTGACCTTTCTCATGTCACAACTGTAGCACATTGACTTACCTAATGGTACCATGACTCCATCATGGACGCAAAACATTTCCTTCCATTTAATAATCCATATCATAAGATTAAGACCTGCACATGACATACTACTTAAAACAAACACCAGAAAATATGCTACAGAAACTACAGCATTGCACTTTATAGCAGGGAAAATACAGCAGTTCTAAGTCTGAGAGCACACTCACACAGCAGGGTACAGACTGAGTGAGCTTCAATACAATCCATCTAAATTAAGCAAATGCAACACACAGCCTTGTTCTTTTACTGAAATGTGAATAGCCCCCTAATAAAGGCCATTTTTTGCACTTTGGCAGCATATTTGGGATGTTTTGTATTCAGGCCGTGTTGCTCTGCAGCTCCTGGACATCAATTTCCTTTGGAGAGAGGCCTTTTTGACATTTTTGTTAAAGCCAGTCTAAAATCTCCTCGTCGTGACAAGGCAAGAAACACACTGGTTTTAAAAGGACTGGGAAGCTTATCACTTTGCATAATTGATGCAACACAGTCAAGAGCACACAACAAATGTCTGCACCTGCACCGTGGTCATGAAATGAGAATCCACCGTCTTTGGAAAATGTAATCCCTTCTCTATTGTCCCTCAGATGATGGGGTTGGAGACGTGTGTGAGTCTGACTTCGACCAGGATAAGGTGATTGACAGGATCGACAACTGCCCTGAGAATGCTGAGGTTACGTTGACTGACTTCAGGGCTTATCAGACAGTGGTGCTGGACCCTGAGGGCGACGCCCAGATTGACCCCAACTGGGTTGTTTTGAACCAGGTGAGATTACTGAGTACATTCTTTTCTATTTGTCACTTGTAGTGATGAACTTACAGAGAATTATCGCGTGAATCTGCAGCTTCACTCGACTTTATAGCTTTAGAGCAAGTTTCAACTCATTGTTTAGCTGTCCAACCCCCAACTTTACTTTTTCAGTCTCATAGCCTCATTTTCAGCTGCAGAAGGCATCAATTTTTTTTAGCAAAAAAGCTCCACCTGCTCAGCACCAAACAGCAGACAGACACAGTTTGCGACTAGCTGGTGAACATAGTGGAGCATTTAGGTACTGAAGAGCCAGATTTTTCCCTTGGGAGATGGTGGAGACCAAAAACAGAGATAAAAGAGAGTGAATATTGGACATTACATTTATCAGGTGGCCAAAAACATGACTACAAATGATTGATAATGTTGCTTCAAAACTTAATAAACTTAAACTGTTTGCTGACAAGTTCTTAATATCAAGTTGCCAAAAATATATAGTTTTTGCAGGTGTGACAGTGCATGCAAAACAAATTGTAAAAGACTTCAAATGTAAGTTTAGTAAGACTTTAGAAAAGAAAGGCATCAAAGTGTATACTGTATATCCCTTATTAAGATGTCTCTCTCTCGCATACGCAGGGAATGGAAATTGTTCAGACCATGAACAGTGACCCAGGACTTGCCGTTGGTAAGACGCATTTCCTCTTAGTTAATATCAGTCACCAAAATACACAATGTTCTTGAGAAAAAAACAACTCAGTCTGAATATAAATACTATACTGATTACACTCTCTGTTGTCAGGTTACACTGCTTTCAGTGGAGTGGACTTCGAGGGCACATTCCACGTAAATACGGTGACAGACGATGACTATGCTGGCTTCATCTTTGGATACCAGGACTCGTCCTCCTTCTACGTGGTGATGTGGAAGCAGACTGAACAGACCTACTGGCAGGCGACACCCTTCAGAGCCGTGGCCGAGCCGGGCATCCAGCTTAAGGTGGAAGCACAAGTCATGTCACAGATCCCCAGCAGCAGATTCATACTCATCCTATTTTTATCCTTCGACATATTTTGCACATTTCTGCCTTTCTCTTGTCGGTTTGCTTCCACATCCCCCTCACTTCTCTCTGTTATCTGTCTCTGTTCATCAGGCTGTGAAGTCGAGATCGGGCCCCGGGGAGCACTTGAGAAACTCACTGTGGCACACTGGAGACACCAACGACCAGGTGCGTCTGCTGTGGAAGGACCCCAGAAATGTAGGCTGGAAGGACAAGGTGTCCTACCGTTGGTACCTGCAGCACCGCCCACAGGTCGGATACATCAGGTATGACAAACATGTTCTAGATATTTGTTTACATGTTGATTCCATGCAAGTGCTTATTGAAACTGCTTGGGTCTCCATTCTTTAAAGGAATAGTTCAACATTTTGGGAAAGATACTTATTAGCTTTCTTGCTAAGAGAGAGTTTTTATAATATCATTTTCATATTTATCTGCTCAATGAGAAGCCACAGCAGATACTTAGCTTAGCTTAGCTTAGCGTAAAGACTGGAAAGAGGGGGACACAGCAAGCCTGGCTTTATGCAAAGGTAACAAAATCTACCTGCCAGGACCTTTGAAGCTCAAAAATAACATGTATCTTGTTTATTTGGCTAAATCCCTACAAAAACCTTAGTGTTAAATCGTTTACACGATTAGGTCGTTTAAACAGCAAATTAGATTTTGTTTATTTTAATTAGTAAGATTCATAAGTGCTGGTGTCCATTTTTTTTTGGACAGAGCCAAAATACCTGTTCCCCATTTATGCTATGCTATGCTATGCTATGCTATGCTAAGCTAAGCTAAGCTAAGCTAAGCTAAGCTAAGCTAACTGACTGCTTCCCATTTAACTCACTGCAAGACAGTGATGCTGTGTTCCATTTACCACTGAAGTCGGAGGGTGGTGCTGGGAATGACGTCACACCTGAGGTGATCACATTGCAATGTAACAAGTCGAAAACCAAACTGTTGTTAGCAATACCAGTTCAAGCCAGGTTAGCCGTCGCTAGCAATACCAATTGATAACAACACATTACACTGTGCTGTGTGCATACAAACACTGTAGCAACACATCCACAGATAGAAAATTGACCATACTGTGTGTATGACTGTTTTAATGCGACACAAAAAAACAGAAGTGCTAATAAACAGGATATTACTACAGTTTTCCCTACTATTGATATGCCGAGCAGCCATTGGGGATTTTGAGGTCAGGGTTGGTGAGGTTGCTCCAACTTTCCGGGCTGGTAATCTGACTTCAGGAGGCGTTTCATTTGAAAATCTGACTTCCAAGTGCAAATGGAACGCACCAAGGATAAGCGTTTTCCCAAAATGCTGGGAGTAGAACACACAATAGAGATTATAAAAACATCTTGTGTTTTGTGTAGGGCTCGGTTTTATGAGGGAACTGAGCTGGTGGCAGACTCCGGTGTGACTATCGACACGACCATGAGGGGAGGACGACTCGGTGTGTTCTGTTTCTCTCAAGAAAATATCATCTGGTCCAATTTGAAATACCGCTGCAACGGTAAGAGAAACACTTCATCAAAAATCCACATATTTTATTATCATGTATGTTTTGAGTTACTGTGATTGCATGCTATGACGCACTTGTCTCTTTGCTGTTTCCTTTTAATGTGCTTTATAAAGAGTCTGGAAAGTGGGACAGTTATGCTACTTAGATTTTATGTTGGTTGTTGCATAAACGAGACTACAGCTGTGAATAGAATTAGTTTGGCCTCGCTGGGCTTCAGATTCGGAGTTTGATACCTCATGATACCTGACTTCTCACTTCCACAGACACTATCCCAGAGGATTTCCAGGAGTTCAGCACTCAGCATGGCGTTGACTCACTCTGAAGTCGAGACAAAAATATGACACCAGATCTCTAAAGACTGCTTCTGTGTGGGAATGTGTGAATGTGTAAGTGAGTGTGTGTGTATGTGTATGTGTGTGAGTGTTTGTGTGTGTCTGTCTGTTTGTGTATTGATGTGTACAGTTTTAGTGCATATAAAACCACACAATCTTTGTACTGTATGTGCATATTATCATGTCTGTCTTCTTTTCTATCTGTGTCCTCCTGTTTAATCATCTCTGAAACACTCCAGCCGAAGATGCCATGCTGAATATTATAAGTTATGATGATTCTTTCTGAACATGATACAACATCATGTTATAAGAAAAGAAACATGACACAAGAGCATGTAACATAAGATAACATAATGCAACATTTCATACTGTTAAAGTGGAAACAGACAAGTTTTCAACATCTCTGAGTGGTACTTTTGTTTGTGCTGCTGTCACATAGATAACCGAATCACTTTCTGTTTTCCTCAGAGCCTAGCAACAGGGCTCTTCTTCTTTTCCCAGGTGGAGTTTCCACAGTAACTACAACTGTTCCACCATCCGCCATTTCCGCTAGATAGCAACTATCATTGACTGATTCTCTTTGGTACCTGCAGATAGCTACCAGGGAAACAAAAGTGCTATCCTCTTCCTGTTTTGTTTGCGCAGTGGTTGACGCACGTCCTTTGCACTGTAAATTGAGCCTTCATTTTCGCAGGAGATCATACCTGATAGCAGACAGAATAGCAAAATCAAAGCGAGGCCTATCGGGAACCAATCTCAATGCACATGTCATTATTCTATGGCCACTACATTGTGCAATCAAGATTTACTTTGTAATAAGCTGGAGCAAAAAAATACATTTTTATTTCCACTTTAAGAATGAAGTTTCCATAGAGTTCCATATATTTTCAGAATAAAGGGAATATCATTATAAAAATAGTACTTTGCTCCCATACAGTGGAGATTTTAGCTTAAGTCTATTCCAGTTCAAACAACCACAATGGAAGTTCTCACTTTGGATCGACCTCTACTGATGTTGCCTACATTTTGATCATAAACTGTCTGTATTTGTTTAACAATCATGTTTATTTGTACTCCTTTTGTGGAGAGAAAATGAACAGACCAAGTTTTGTATGATTAAAATTTCAGACTGTGCCTTATAGAAGATTAACTTAAAGCTCAGTGTAACCACATTTTCTCTTTCCATCATTTGGTCCTTGGCATCTTGATCATTTCATATCTATGTAGTCATGAACCTGGTCAAAATAAAGGGCTTTAAAATATATTGAGAGTCATGTTCATGTTTATTTAAAAGGGGATATCAGAATATATTTTATTTTCCTTGCGCTTTTGAATTCAAGATGCCAAATGTCAAGACATCATATAGCCACACAGACTGTGCATGCCTTTCATAATATTCTCCCTCATGAGTTTGGCACATTTCCATTTTGCTCAGAAGGTGATACTAAAGAAACAAAGGCCACTGTTTTGCCTGAGCAGGAAATACTTTCCTAATAAGAACATTCTTCCCTCTGATTAGCTGCTGAGATGAATAGAGAGACTTTGGTCCTTGCTCGGGGCAGGAGGTCCTCTGGAGAAGAAACGAGGATAAGGAGAGTTTGAGGTTTTAATATAGACAAGAAGAGGCTACGGAACATCATGCTGATTCCTTTATATCTGGCTTTTCTTTAATCAAGTATGTGCGCCTTCATTAACTCAGCTTTTAGATAGCAGAGCTGTGATTCATCTTCACCTCACAGAGGTAAGAAAAAAATCCTTTAATTTCTCTTACATAAGAGGTTAAATGACTCAACTTGGATGGAGTGCAGCTTCATTTCACTGAAAGTGCTATTGTATTAACAAGAAATAATAACAGGTAACAAAAAATTCAATCACAGCACTATAAATGCCCACTCTTTACTACTGGATTTTATGTTGGAAATATTTTATTAATAGTAATGAATCAAAAATTAATAAATCAGTCACAGTCACTAGACTTTTGCAGCTTGTCTGTAAAACACTGATATTTAAGTTAAATTCTTGCAGACTTGCCCAGATTCTGCTTTCAGTCTGGAAAAAGAGACCATTTAAGAAATCTATTTATTTATTTAAGTGGCCTTTGTAAAACTTGATTTACATAAAATTAGACAAGATGCTGCCACCACCCAACAGTGGCGCCTCCAAGAGGGAGAGGGTGGGGGTGTGGGGGCCAGGTCCACTGATACAATTGCTGCTCCCCCGACTTGCTCCCCTAACTGGTTTCTCCTAGCTGAAATAATTGGAGGCAAATGTTAATGTCTTTAAGAGGCTGTGTCATGAGGTGAAACAAGACAACCTAAGGGGCCGTACACGTGCCGTGTTTTTTGCACCCTCAAATTCATTGTCCCAATGAATGCCAAAGCAATGCCAGAGCGAAACCAGAGTGGCGTGCACACATTCCTGAGCGCCCATTTTTCAGGGTGCAACGGCTGTGCTCAGAGATAAACCGGGTTCAACTTTTGGAATGCAGCAGTGCGCACCGTATGTCATGTGACGAGGAACAACCAATAACAGCTGACAGACTATCATAAGTGTGGAATTTTATCACAGACTTAAATTTTGGTGCAGGGCTGCCAGAGCTTGACATCTGTCCCATGGACGATATGTCCAAACACTTATAAACAGCGTTTAGAAAAGGATCAGCTCTGCACTTGGGACTTCAGGTAAATAGGTTTTGATACGGTGCTTGTTAAGGTTGCTTAGCAACCTCAGATGCAACCTGCCTCTGCGCTCTTGGAAGTTCAAAAAGGGCACAAATGCGGCGCACAGCGCCTGACCTCACATTTTCCAGGCGGTTAAAGACGCTGCATGTTTACGGCCCCTGAGGCTTCCATTGGTACCAACCAAGTCAACATAGCTTGTCAGGAAAGGGGCTAAATAACTCTCTAGTTTGGCTTAATTTTGGCGAAGGAACAACTGGCATGGCCCTTGAACTCTCACCTCAAGGTGTCTCTATAAAAATGGGTTCTGTGGGTACCCATGAGTCTCCCCTAAACTAGAGAAGGCTTGTTTCCAGTTAATGTTTTGTCCCTTACCATAAATGTACTCCTTCAAATTTAAGCTGTATATTTGTCTTTTTGAAGAAAAGGACAACCATCTCTCAAAATAAGGAACAAAAATTGATCAGTATGTGATTCCTGAACTCTCATATTGACATGATTTTAACTTCCCTATTTAATACAACAGCATAATCAAGGTCTTGACATTCAGTTATGGTTGCCACCCCAAGATCTTTAGAAGCCCCATCTGGCCACCCATATCTGGGGGCATGACTGCCACTCAATAAGCTATTTTTAACCTAATGAATAAACACTGACCGTGGTATTCAAGAGGCAGTGAGTGTGTGTGCAGTTTGTACGCCACAGCAGCAATCTCCAGTGCTGTGTGAGAAATTAAACAACTCCCAAGGGTACTATCAAAAATGCACAAAGAAAGGAAACAAACCAACAAGACAATAATCAAGCAATCATGATTTGCAAAGCCATAACAATATAATGGCTCAAAGATAACAGTATCGTGGTCTGAATTACCTCTGGACACATACAAGGTTATATACTGATTGTTTTATATTTGATTCTACATTCAATCACAAAAGTTAGAGCAGAGTTGTGTTCACTTGCTTCCTTATTTGTTGATTCTTAAGAAGTATTGTGGCACAGAAGAAAAGAGGCTGCAGACAGAGCTGGGAGATCAAGAGGTTCACCGTTCACTCAACAACAGAAACACACCCAGGCTTTCATGCAGAGAACTGTGACTGCGGATGTTGACGGTAACAGTGGGAAGCTCTTTGGGAAATCTGCTTTGATCACTTCTTCAAGAAAAAATCTGAAAATAAAAAGAATAGAAAACGATGTGGCAAACTGGCAGTGAAGTTTAGATTTTAGCTCACACTTCTCTGTCGGAATTGTTTCCACCCCAGGGAGCGAAGGGAATCATGTTCACATTTAGTTTGTGGGCAGAGAGACGTCGACTTGTCTATTTCTGAGTTACAGGGGAAGGGTGGATGTCAATATCTGACAAGATCTAAATTAATATTTTAAGTCTAATGAACACGTGGACTGTAGAAGCAGTAGAACAAGACTAAGAGTCTTCAGCCATGCTAGCAGCTCTGTGAGGCTGTACTTTGCCAGATAAAAAGATAAGGGTCACATAAGTTATTACAGTTCATCCTGAAGGGGACACGAATATCTGAATGAAATTTCATGACAACCCATACAACATTTGTAGGGACAATTTACTCAAAACCAGCAATGTCTGCGCATCACCAAAGATTAGGATTCAGTTTCTGTGCATAATGAGTAAACACTCATTTGGTGCCAATCTGTCCAACAGATATATTGAGATATGTAACAGGATAAGTGAAAATTTGACCAGGGTTCTCAACTTTTTTGCCTGGGGGCCACTTTTGCAAAATGACAGCAGGCCAGAGGCCATTTTCTAGGATTTGAGGACATTCTGGCTTAGCCTCTGCTGGCACTTTGTGATAAACAAGATTTAATTAGATTTCTTTAATGCACTCTGGCTCCTTTTTCACATTAACAGTACAAAAAGAAATTACCATCGTGAATCAATTTATTTTCATTGTGAATTAGAAAAATAAAAATAGTTGGGCGACCTGGCACCCTATCCTCTGAGGACCAGGAATAGAGTGGAATTGGGAGACACTAACACCCAGGCATAATTTGGCCAATCAAGATGAGAGTACCTGAACTGCTAAGGTGCACATAAAGCACAGGTATGTCAGCGTCATTCCTGCTCCTGTCCATATGCTTCCTAAGTATGACAAACTCTTTATGTTTTAACTAGGATTATTTGACTGTTAAAGTTCCAGTGTGTAATATTTATGGGGATATATTAGCAGAAATGGATTATAATATTCATGACTATGTTTTCATTATCATTCAATCACCTGAAATAAAGAATCATTGTGTTTTTGTTACCTTAGAATGAACCATTTATACCTACAAATGGAGGGAGTCCTCTTCCACAGAGTTTGTTGGATCTACAGTAGCCCAGATTGGACAAACCACTCATTGCCTCTACACAGGACCATTCATGTTTTCGTGTTGGCCACCATAGTTCTCCTACACACTTGGCACACAGAAGAAGTTTCAGTTGGTTGCAATGTTGCAACTCACTGCTAGATGCCACTAAATCCTACACACTAGAAGTATTTATTACAGGTTTTTATTGGACAATGTTGGGTCTGCCAAAGGTCTTAAAAGGTTCAGTGCATAGACTTTAGTGGCATCTAGTTGTGAGTTTGCAAAACTAAAACTTCTCCCAAGCATGTAGGGGAACTATGGTGGCCGATGTGAAAACACAAAGACAGGAATGGAAACACTGGCCCTGTCTAGAGCCAGTGCTTGATTTGTCCATTCTGGGCTACTGTAGAACAACAAAGAGGACTCCGTGGAAGAG
Organism: Chaetodon striatus; assembly: GCA_029783705.1. NCBI lineage: Eukaryota > Metazoa > Chordata > Actinopteri > Chaetodontiformes > Chaetodontidae > Chaetodon > Chaetodon striatus. The sequence goes on from JAPZEB010000011.1 coordinate 20,761,020, forward strand.
GACCCGCTCCATATGTAGATATAAATGGCTCACTCTACGGTTATGAAAACACAATAATTCTTATTTTCAGGTGATTGAAAACTAATGAAAACATCACTTTGAATATTAAATACAATCTCTACCAATAGATGCCCCTAAATCACACACGCTGGACCTTAACATTAAGCTGTGTTTACCTGTGGTTAGAATGAAATTAATATGTGCTGTGTTCAATTCACAGGCAGAGTACTGGTTACTGTTTGCTTTACATCATTAATTTTAGTTTTACATGTGTTTTAGTCAACTGGGATTACTATTTTTCAAATTCTTTTTTAATGCTTAGGCTGGTGTTGACCTCCAGTCACGGGAGCAGCTGGTGCAGTGGGATTTAACCTGTGGATTTGTGCTGATATGTTTTTCTGTTGGGGAAAAAAGGTTTATCTTGTGTGTAGTTTTGGTTATCCACTGACAGAATACCTCCAGTGCATCAGCTTTATGACTGGTGCACCGCAACCCTGCAGCAAGACTTTTAACATTTAAATTCCTTTATAGAATTAATAGCAGTGACCCTGAGTGTAATAAACCAGCCTGTTACGGCACCAACTGCTGGCTTTGTTCACTTGTAGTTATGTCAGAGCTTGGCAGGGATCACAATCTGTTCCAAATTTATTGGCAATACATCCAATAGCTAATGAGATCTTACAGTCTAGACCACAGTGGTGGACCGACTGACAGCATTACTATCTCTAAAGTGGCCAAATACAGTGTATAGTATAGTCATGGGCACATTATGAGTGAATGGGCTCCTGGGCACAGATATGCAAAAGGCCCCACCACCTCTCCAACACAGG
>JAPZEB010000011.1:20770393-20784794 GCA_029783705.1 Chaetodon striatus
GTGCGTGAAAGTCCCCTGACCAAGCGTTGATATTTGACGAGTTGGGATGAGAACGTGTTGGACTTCCAGTTCAAGATGCTTGTTTTAGCCACCTTTCCGGTGTGATGCTACGAAGCACGTTGCCTCCGTCGGTAACTTCTCAGCCACAAATTTGGTCCATCTCCATCAATCATCGTCACACACTGACCAGCACCAAGTTTGAAAGAGAGTGAAAAGAGATATGACAGCTATGAAAACGAAATAGCCACCCTTCTTGAATGAACTTCAGGCAGCTTGCTGTTGATACTAATTGTGACACAGAAGGAAAAATCAAGAAAGGCATGCTTGTCTACACAGCAATGGTTTACTGGCAATAGGAAAGGTGTCTGTTGTCTATTTTTAGTGGGAATTTGTTAAAAAAAAACACTGCATATACACACTAGTTTTGGTGGAAACAAGGGGTATAACTATAACTATACTGTATAACTGCTCATAAAACTATCTGTATAATTAACAGGGATTAAACATAATTTATATAAACTGTGTCAACAGTCATGTTTGCTTTATTCTGCATCTACCAAACCCGCGATGAAGTTAAATGTAACACAGAGAGTTAATGTATCCAATAATATAATGCATGTTTAGCACAATCAAACCTGTTCCACTAATGAGTGAGCTAGTAGTAAGTGTTAATTTGATAGCTATTGGTTTAACAATACTGAGCAGCTTGGATGTTCTGCCAACAGATAACACATTTGTAATGTTCTGAGGAATCTGGGGAATAATTCCACCCCTGATGGGTGATTTGGGCTGTGTAAAGATTATTGTTCCATGCACACATTTCACTTGAAAACAGGGCCAAGTTACTAAAGGGAAGGCTTTTGTTTTAATCATTTTTGTACAATCCCTTATCATTATGGACTCATCAGACTCTAGAATGATCATAAAGAAATGTGGTATTCTGTATCTCATAAATATTTGATTTGTGCATTAATATGTAGTTACACTGTGAAGCATCAGTGCTCTTAGCACTCTTAGAGCGTAGATTGTTTTGTGGACTCCTGTTGTGAAGTCCACTGTTTGGCATTTTGGCTGTCACCATCTTGGATTTTTTGGAGCCAGAAGTGGTTAACTGTGGTAATTCTAATGTTAATTTTCACTGGCAAAAAACAGGTTTAAAACCATCAAAACAAAATGTGCTTATTGGACAAACTAAATATCCAGTCCCTTAGAGGGTCTTTCAGAACACCCAATGCTGAACAAGAATTTTTTTAGGCAACAAAAAACATAACATTCATGAAGTGAAAACACACTGAAATACTGACAGCTTAGGCTACACCTATAGAGTGGTGCAGGAGTGAGTCCTAAAGCCCAGAACTGACTTCGCATTTTCGCACTCCTGGTTCCCTTATCTCAAAGTCAATGGATTTTTCTCATGACTTTTGGTTAGATGCCTCAAATAAGGTCTGTGGTTAGCACAAGCTTAAGAGAATTACACGTTCTGTTTCATGACATAAAACAATTCAGTAAATACACCGCTCATGAATTTTGAAGCTTTTTCGTGTCTTAAAAAAGATGGTTGCTAACAAGTGCCTAAAGACTACAGAACGTCAATATGCTGAACATGGCTTTACAGCCTTGTTGTGGTGGCGATGTTGAAGTCAAATTTGTTTATAGCCTTATGTTAGATTTTACTTCAGGATATTGCATTTGTTTGACTTAAATAAAAATGTACCACTGTCATGAATGTTGAAATTAGCTATAGAGACCAAAATCATTTCTTGCAACAGCCTGTAAACATGTTTATTTCTGCTGTAAAGTTGGGCATTTAACATGGGGGTCTATGGGGATTGACTCACTCTTGGAGACACCCTCAAGTGGCCATTAGAGGAACTGCAGTTTTTAGCACTACTGTGTTGGCTTCTGTTTTAGCCCCGGAGGTTGCCACTTGGTTGAGAGGCTCCTGAGCGGTCTAGAAGATAAAAGGTCCATCCTGATCTGAATGATGTGGGATAGAAACTGTATAAAGCTGATTGTTCTGTACTTTAAGCTTTTGGTATGTCTCTGATGGTACACATGTGCTGTGCTAAAGGCTTTTCTTATATCAGATCTATGTTATCATAAAATGATATGTTCAAGTAAGAAGAACTCAGTCTCATCAAGTTTATTTGTACTTTTTATAAAAATGAAGACTGACAAGAGAACAAGTTCTTCCACATCAATTATTGTTTCTGGCACGACAGATCCATCAGGCAGTCAACATGATTTTAAGGTGATATCTCGAATTTTCGCAGGAGCAAGATATGTGAACACTCATCAAACAACACAAGGTTTTTAACACATTTCAATTACATAACTCAAAGCTGCCCTTTTCTTCCACAGCTGTCGGATATTAAATGGCTCATTTGCATTGGCTCGCATTTATTGTCTGTAGCACTATACATAATTGCTATGCAGAACTACGGGGGTGGACGCATTTACATGCACACCTGCACAACATAATGGATACAGCAACCATTCAATAAAAAAAGCCCCTGTAAAGCGTGTTGAACTTTCCAGCAAAACTCCATTAACAGAACAGTTTGAGTCCAAATAAATCTCAGCCTCAGAAAATAAACCCTAACACATTTGGAGTGTCAATCAATGGTATTTGTTTAGGGTTATAATTGGCTGCACTTTTGTTTTGAATTTTGTTAGATAACAAGCACATTTTTTTTCTCCCCCACCCCTTATTTTATTTCTTCAAAGATTACAATGCAATCCAATACAACACTACAACAAAGCAGGGGCCTCAAAAAAAGATCTTAACTGCATGAATGTTTGATCTCTTGCTGTGCCACTCAGTGATGAGAAGTACATTTACTTAAGTACAATACTTGAGTACAGGTTGGAGGTACTTTAACTTAACTTGAGTATTTCCATTTTGTTACTTCGTACTTCAGAGGATAAAGCTAAACTCACAACATGATTGGAAACGTGGTAAAAATGCCAAATCCACTATATGACAGGAAAAGCCGGACTGCTGATACACTACACATACAGACTGCATATTAATACAGACAGTCTATGATACTACACTAGTTGCAGCAGTATACCCATTTAAAGGTATACTGTGATGTAAAAGTTGACCATTATCACACTGTGTACATTTGCTTATCTGCGATATTGGAAAAAAAATGTAACTGGACCGAGACTCTCACCTTTATTTTAGTTCATTTTAAAAGGAGACTTTCTGTACATATTTCCTTTAACAAAATGATTAAAAATTTCAATCATAGTAATAAAGTAATAACCAAATACAACCTTTCAAGGGTCATTCTGACTGATGATAAAAAAAATATACTGTTACACTGTGAAACTGTGATATTTTCTGAGACGGTTATCATTCCGTGAAAATCTCATATCAATATTACACCAGTATTAACATTATACTCAACAAGCTATGCTTTGCACAGCATAAACATTTCTTATCACAAACTCAATGAACAAATGCAAGAGTGTTTCTGAAGCAAAAGCTTATTAATTTTGACCAACATGCCACAATGGCATTCTCAATTCACTGTGTTGAACCAACTGCCATTGTAGGTGCTATCATAGGTGGATTAATGAACCAGCCTACCGGGCACAGGCCCTGGGGCCCAAAGTGTCAGGGCCTCCCCTGGCCCTTTCCTGCAAAATGTCACTCTGAGAGACACATAAAACCAGGTAGAGACTAAAAATGACCACAAAAGATGCAAAGGAACTGTAAAGAGACACAGCACAACTATAAAAAAGGGTCAAAACAACCACAGACACAAAATTACCTCAAACCTACACAAAATGACAACAAAAAGATGCTTAATGACTACAGCATGAGGCAAAACAACAAAAAAAGGAGGCAACACCACCACAAAGTCTGTGTTTCTTTCCTTTATGTATAAGAGAGATGGTGGGGCCCTTTTCACATCTTTGCCCAGGGGCCCATTGTCTCATAATACACCTATGACAATCAAATCTGAAAGTTCGTCCCCTCCTTACACAAGGTGCGTTTCTTCCATTTCCAAGCTGGGCGTTGGCTATCTTTATTTGGGTCGGCTGAATGTCCTTTTACATTGAACCACTTTCTTATATCCAACTACACATTAGCTACTGTTGGCTAATGCTAGTTTCTTTGTGCTGCACGGTTCACCCTTGACCTTTGATCTCGTGGGTCATCCATAATCCTGCGGTAACGTGCGAGATTTAATGGTTGACAGCCTAACTCCTGAATTTGGCTGCTAAATCCATAATTAAAGTTTGCCTCAAAATACTCCAACACGCATTTCTTTTCTTTTTATTAGGAAGTGTTGTCAGATGGAGACAGTGGTGTAGTGGCAGTTGATGAGGTGGGTGTACTGCTGTGTAGATGAGGAGGTCACAGAGGAGGAAGTGAGTACATCTCATATATTCCAATGGCGTTAGGGCTGATAGGTGGGTATACTGGTAACAACCAAAAGAGAGGTGGGTATACCCTGTATACCTGCCTATATCCTCTACCACACCATTGGACGGAGGGGTGCAACTGCAGACTGTTTAAAAGAAGTCTTATACAGACCACAGTTGCATTATGGCACAGGTGGATGGGTACAGGTGGGGGGCACATACCCAAGGGGACCAATGCGTCCTCAGTAACAATCTAATCATGCCATATGTTCTAATATATCAGTTACTGGGACATTTGCCTGACTACTTTTGATTGATTAAGTACATTTTGTGGACTATTCTAGGCTGCGGTTATTTTTAAATGCAGGACTTCACCCTATAATCTTTTAAATAAACGATCTGAATAGCCCACTCCTTCCAGCACTGCTGCTGCTATTCTTGATTTATTTGCATTAAGCTGTATAGGCGTCGGTGTTATTGTGTCAACCCCATGACTAAACCTGAGTGTGGTCCTTCACATATCACTGTTTATGTCCCTGCAGAAATATAGGCTTCTTAAAATAGCTGTCCTAAAATACCCCCACTAAGATGAGAAACATTTGTTCAATCATCTGCATCCTCTCATCCACAGCAAAATGATATAGCATTAATATTTCAGACGCGTGGGCTCAAACTGAAGTGTCCTAAATGGACATAATACAAAGTCATCTGAGGACAGGGGCTCCATCAGTGAGCAGGTGACTGTCTGGACTGAGTCTGGGCAGACAGCAGGATGTTTTAACTGCATGTCTGCTTGTTCTGTTCAGTCTGTGAAGAGACAGAGAAAAAAAAAAAGCACTCTCTGTACTGAGTCGTGACTGTCTGCTGGGCTCTGCTTTCCAGAACTCCGGAAACAAGTCTAGAGATGGAGAAGGAGGCTGCAACATCCGCGTGATCATCGCCGGAGCACCAATGGCTTTGCACCGTGCAATCTGAGGACACCGGCATCCCCTGCCGCGCGTGAGGAAATGGGCGGATCCGGGGAAAGCTCGCTCACTGCTGCGTGGGTGGGTGAGTGTATAGTAAAGGAGCTGCCGCGGTGGTATTTAACAGAGAGCCGAGGAGAGCTCAGACAGGACGAAGCAGTAGCTCGACAAACCGGAGCGATTTCAGCACCTGGACAGCGACACTTGTAGCCCAAAAGCAAACTACTTTTTACCAGCCATGGTTCTCATCTGGACTCAGTTCGGTGTCAAGCACAAAAATGTCAATGTCAAGTGCAAAGTGCGAGTTATGCACAGAGGTGACAGCTCAGGATCATCATCATCAGCGGTGAGTACATTTTTTAGTTTTCTTTTTTTTTTTTTAAATTGTTGCTTTTTCACAAAAGAAATCATCAAATATTCAAATTTTAGTATGTTAAATACACTGCTAGAATACTTGAATTTCCTACAATGCAGGCTCACATTATATTATTAAATATTTGTTTAAAAAAAAGCTTTCATGTAGTGACATATCTTAGTATTATTGACTTAATTTCTGTTGCTGTGGATTCGTTTAAAATGCAATAGTCGCCGATTCCCGCTCAGCCAATCGCTGCACAGCATCTCGGTCGTTGGGGGAAATCTTTTGCCCCCCTCCTCTCTCTCACGTTGAGTTGTGCACCAGCCTATAAAATCTATGGATATGCAGCTGCACAGCAACACGGAGATAAGGGTGTTTTCCCCAGAAAGTGTCTTTGCTGGGGGGCTTATTTTCTGCATATTAATAGATGCTGTGCAGCAGTTGATGTGGAGGATGTCCAACACATGAACCTTCCTCTTTTGTAGTGTAGTGTAGCGGATAAATATTTAAATTTACACGCTCATGACTTATTCATCATCAGCCTTCTTGCAGCATGCACCATTCCCTCTATGAGATTTCAAGTTCATAAAGAGTGCATTCTTTGAAGAGGTTTTTTTTTTTTTGAGTGGAGATGTGATAAGTACATGATCTAATGTCTGATTGTTCTTTTGTCTACAGGAAGGCACCAAGTCTGAGCAGGACACGCCCTGCCTGGCCATCAAACCCACCGGCAAGGACTTCTACAAAGTCCTGGGTGTCTCCCCTGATTCCAATGAAGACGAGATCAAGAAGGCTTACAGGAAGATGGCTCTCAAGTTCCACCCAGACAAGAACAGCGATGCGGACGCAGAGGACAAGTTCAAAGAGATCGCAGAAGCCTACGAGATCCTGACTGACCCCAAAAAGAGAAGCATCTATGACCAGTTTGGAGAAGAAGGTGAGATTTTAATGACATGAGTTAAATAGCGCAAACAGTAACTGACATCTGGGTAATTACTGTAGCACAGGAGGGTGCATTGACTATTCAGGTCCTCATTAAGGCTAAATACTGATGTGCAGTGGGAGGATCATGACTGAAACGCTTCCACACTTATTAAAGCAGCTAAATATGTGCAGCATAGACAGCTGCAGGGCTGATGAATTATTCAGCAGCGTAAGAGTTTTCCTGAAAACTCCCAAATAGCTGATGTTAAGGAAACCTTGTAGAGAGAGAGGCAGACTTTGCATGAAAGAAGCACCAATATTAGAATAAGAGTTAATCACTATGTAAAGCTGCAGGTTTTGATGAATTTAAATAACTCTTTATGTTTTTGTCTTTTCCAGGTCTTAAAAATGGAATGTCAATGGCAGGCCAAGGCAGCGTTTTTCGCAATAACTTCCACACCGACCCCCACGCCACCTTCTCCTCCTTCTTCCACGGCTCCGACCACTTCGACATCTTCTTCGGCAACGACGCCGATGGCGAAGATGACCTCTTCAACCCCTTTAGAAGGTTCCCCTTCAGCCACGTGGGCGGGTTCTCCGGCGGAGAGGGCGGTCTGCGAAGGGGCCAGCGCCGGCTGCAGGGTGACGAGGTGGTGCACGATCTCCTCGTGACCCTTGAGGAGGTGATGCAAGGCTGCACGAAGCACGTGAAGATCACCCGCAGCCGCCTCAACCCCGACGGCCGCAGCGTGCGAACCGAGGAGAAGGTGCTAAACGTGGTGGTGAAGAAGGGCTGGAAAGCGGGGACCAAGATCACCTTCCCCAGGGAGGGAGACGAGACACCCAACAACACCCCAGCAGACATCACCTTCATTCTCAGGGACCAGGAGCACTCGCAGTACAAGAGAGAAGGCTCCAACATCGTCTTCACGGCCCAGATCACCCTCAAGGAGGTGAGTTGAGTGCACTGATGTCACCCTGCAGGTGTTTGACTCCTACAGAGGCCATCACTACTAAATTTATGATGAAACACGTCATTGGTTTATAAGTAGATATACTATGTTATTGCCAACACCTTACACCTACTCAGAGAAAGGCGTTCATCCATCCACCACTTCTTATCCTTTACGTAACCGTAGAATGATGCATCTTCTGAAAAACCAAAAAAACAATCGATTACTGAAGGGCATCAATAAGACAGAGGGTTCGATCTCTGCCAAATCCAGAGAGGGTGATATTTTTGATTTTACTGTCAGGACAGAACACGGTGTTCTGCTTCGGGCATCTGAGCCCCCAGCTTACAATGGGCTGACAGACCCCTGCTAACAGAACAGCAGCAGCAGCCTGCCAACGCCTTCGTTACCTCATCGGCCCCTGCAGAGCGAGAGAGAGCAAGAGCTAAATTTAGCCTCAGCGCTGACTGCCCCCACGAATCACACTTCACTCTCCCTCTCAGCTACGATGTGTGCCGCAGACTCCTCTGCCTCTACATGGCAGGCAGAGAGGCCGTTTTTTTGGCTGGCTCCGTCTCTGGCTCTCACTTCTACCGACCCACGCACAGATTAGCAGGGTAGCAGTCACACAGAGTGGCATTTCAAAGAGCCCCCTCCATCTTCCTATGGCTCCCTTCAGTCACAGAAGCTCTTAACTCCCACACAATGCCTGTAAATAGGGCAGCGATTATAACATCTGTAACACCGGCTTGTTGCATAACACAGAAAATCGTTATGCTTTTTGAAAGACAGACACACCATATTTATCTCTTATATAACTTGACACTTTTAAATATCAGGCATTTAATTGATTTTTTTCTTATGATCCAAGTGTGCTTCACACCAGTCATAACAAGGCCACTCAGGAAGCATTATGAAACATGCTCTAAATATAACAGGTCGACATAACTAACTTTTTTTCTTCCTTTTTTCTCACCAGGCTCTCTGTGGCTGCACAGTTAATGTCCCAACACTTGACAACCGGATGATGCCTCTACCATGCAGCGACGTTATTAAGCCAGGCGCTGTCCGGCGGCTGCGGGGCGAAGGCCTGCCCCTGCCCAAGAGCCCATCCCAGCGTGGCGACTTGGTGGTGGAGTTCCAGGTGCTCTTCCCTGACAGGATCCCACCGCAGTCCCGCGAGATCATCAAGCACAGCCTGGCCCAGTGCTAGTCTGCTTTTTATTTACTGACCTGATTGACACAGCTTCACCATGTGTGTATGTTGTTATCAATTCACAAACACAGCCTTGCCTGAGGTGCTAATATCACAACCAATCACAACCTCTTATTGTGTTTGGGAACGGCAAGCAGCGCTTAAGTGAGTTGTAGTTCAGCGAGGAGGTGACTTTCTGCAGGCACGACGCACAACACCTACGATGCCATCTGAGCAGTGAGTTTAGAAGTGATGAATGGGGTCTTTGGTATCTGAGGGCGTCCATTGACTCAACAGCCTTTATCTTGAATAAAAGGGTTATCTGTACTGTTATACTTGCAAGCCTTTAGCAGGATATCAGTGTGCTATTCAAGTCTGTATAGACTTCCTTAAACCTGAACGGTAGAAGAAGAGAAACTTTATTATAGTTATATGGTGCTCATATGACCGATCTTTTGCATTGATTTATTACAATAGCATATATACTTGTGTACAAGGATCTACTTTGTGTACAAAATGCAAACATATTGTCTCTAAGAGAGATTCATCTGTCAAATGTTCTATTGAATTATTTGAAAATGTTTGTATATATTCTGCAAAGAGCGAGCAGTTGTGTATTATTATTATTACCTGATATAGAAATGTTTGGAAGCATGAAAAATAAATAAAAAAAACACAATTTGACTTCTCTGCTGTTCTTTGTGATAAATGTACAATGTGGACTACAACAGTGGTCCATAAAATCATAATTCAGAGCATGAATATGATCACTGCAGCATTTTCAGATGCAGTAAAGCAGGAGTCTAGCCCCTTGCTGCCATCTAGCGGCCAATAGTTGCTATAACAGCGCCAACCACCCTGCACATAATAGGGCACACCTGTTGATCTGTAATTCATGCGGCTGCCAACCGAGAGTGGGTTGCAAAGTCGCCTCAGATCAAGCCTTTGCTTTGTTAACACTGACAGTGTTAGTCTATAATGATGAAGACAAGAGAGATGAAACACTTTATTCCCACTTGGAGACTGCATGCATTTGAGAAGAAGGCTGGCATGTTGCTGTTGGATCAAAAATACTTTCAAACAGTCCACATTGATTGACACACCAAACCACCTGTGCGTTCAGAGACGACGTGAAATCTCAGTTGAGATCAACGATTCTCTAAAATTCACCCTTCATGTCCTCTGGAATGAAATGTCGCAAACAAGTCAGACCACACCTTCAAACCTGACTGAAGGTTACCCTGTGACAAATCTGACCTTAGTGGTCCTTTTGCTCATTCCCTGTGTGGTCATTCTGCTCCTGCTCAACTGCTTCTTCCTGGTGTACAAGTTGCTGATCGTGTCAAAGAAGAAGAACAACAGGCAGGAGCGAGAGGACGCAGAGGAGATGCTTTTGCAGTCCACCCTGCAGAGAGTCAGAAGAGTATCCGATGTGCATTTCCCCTCTCTGCAGGACGGGAGGAGAGCTTATATGTCTGTGTCGGAGCCCGTCCTGCGCCATCCTGTCACCTCCTCCAGGGCTTCATCCAGGGAGAGGGCCGGGGTGGATCACAGGAACCGGCTCCTGAGGCCAGATGGCGCTACCGGCTTGGGGTCCCTGAGGGCGCCCAGCAGCATCCGGGCCACCCCCTCTGCGGCTGGGTTCACCCCAAGACTCGACCTGCCCTCCGGGTCACGGACATGCAGCATCAGTAGAGTGGGATGGTGTAAAAGCGCACCAGTTTTACCGCAGTCCAGTGATTCAGAGACTGAAATCAGGGTGAACCTTGTTCCGCCAAATTCTCCAACGGTGAGTGTAAATAACAAAATAATAATAACAAAATAATGCAGGGGCCTAATGAATCCAGAGACATTGGGAAGCTATTATAAAGTAGTGGAGACTGACTTCTTAGTTGCTGTACACCCAGTCCCATAGGCAAGCAAAAATATTCCCATTTTATCAATGCTTTAGGCCAGAGATCCCAAATTCTAGTGATTCTACTCAAACAGCATGGCTGGATCAATCTGCCTTGGGGCCCCAGGGCAAAAATGAGCTGCTGGGCCCCACATCAACTCCCTGTTAAGCCTCATTTATGCTTCCTTTGCTTACAAAAATAGATGTGTCCTTTTTAAACATTGTAAAGGTCACTTCCCTTATACTTCCAGGCATGCTTTATGATGTCAGAAATACAGTCAATAGATGGCACTAGAGGGCAGAGTCAAAAGTTTCTGACAACAACAAGTGAGGGGGCGCTGGAGGAAGTCATAATATTGTACCTTTTAACCAAGGCAGCATTGGAGACAGTGTTGGACTGTGAGGCCATTATACATCACGGCATGTGGACAGAGAATTCTTCTTCATCACTGATTCGCTCTGTTCTGCCAATTTTTACATCTCTTTGTTATTTCCTGTGGTCCTACGTCACTTGAAATATGCTACACTTCCCCAGCAATCTCTGGTTGTTCGCTCCTTTCTGTCCGTATCCATAAGCTCTCATAAAATAACATGCAAATATGGATTAAATGAATACAGAGTGCGAACAGAAGGCTCGGTAAACATATCTAATGTTGAGCATAACTGAGCCCTTGCCCTCCCTCTCTGTATTTTGTCTACAGTATTCCTGGAATAATATCTGACCCCAGGTTTCCTGTGTGGCAACTTAATTAAATATGAGGTGAAATAGTAGAGCTGTTATAAGTAGATTTTGTCATCAGGTCATAAAATCAGCTAATCAAACAGAGCCCACCTTTAGGGCCCTATTGTGTCAGTTAATATTTGCTTGAGTGCTGCATATTCCCATATTACCAAACAAAATTAGAGTCCATAAAATTGCCACAGACAAATTGCCACACAGGGATGCTGGGATTTTTGAGGACTATTGGAGGTCTGGTGTTGGCTGTCACTGCTTATACAAACTCCCCTGCCCATCTTATTTGGTTTATTCCACACAAATATAAAAAGTAAAATGTGAATCCTTTACACAACAGCAACAAAGGTTACAAGCTTTCCTTAACTTGCTGCTCAAAGCAACATTGTTACGATAAGCAAGAAATTTGTACAAAATTGTTAGATTATTACTTTAAAAATGGCCAAAATGCATGTCCATCCAGCTGGGTTCCTACAGTCATTTTACTATCACATTTTCCAGGCCTGGAAAAGTCATGGAGTAAGTCAGTTTCATTGAAAGTTTTGGGAAAGGCATGGAATTTTGTTGTTTAATGAAATTGTTACAGTAATTTTCTATGGATAACCTTCAACGTAATGTAACACAAGGGCAAATTATTTTCTGTGGCTCTAATATGTGTCAATCTGTGATGTTTTGTTTCTCCCTGGGCTCGTCTCTCCCTTCCTGTATGCCAGCTAGCTGAAATTATCTTTGAATAGACTTTGAATCTGGTATGTTTCTAAAAAGAAAATGCTTTATTATAGGTCCCTTTTGAAGTCATGGAAAAGTTTAGAAATTTTCTCCATGAAAATGTATGGGAACCCTGATCTAAGATCCAATATCCAGTATGAGGCAGAAACTTACTTACTAATTCAAAGAGTGGAGTCTATATTTTTTCCTCTGTTCTCAGCAGGAGACAGAACATGTGGGCCATCTTCGTCGGAGCAGCACTTACGATATGCTGACAGATGTGAACCCAGGTGTTGCAGAGCACATGTTTGACAAAGTACACACTGAGTGTGAGTACATCAACCATCCTTCAGAGGCGTCCTGCCTGAACACATCTGCAGTGGGTCCTGGACTGGACAGCGATTTTGGTGCAAGTGCAGGTATGCTTCAGCAGTGCTCCTTCAGCTGCATTGTAATCAATATGACTTATCAATAACTAATACTACCACTGCATCAAAAACAAGTAGACTGGGGGAACAGTATGATGGAAAAACTTGCTCCGAAAAATGCTTTACAGAATCTTCACTAGCGAGGAACATATCTTGCTTTCATATTGAAACCTCTTTTGTTGGTTTAAATTTTAAAATCATTCAAAGAGTTGTTTAACCAATCAAGAAAAATGAATCTAGTCAAGTAATATGTGGCTTTCCATCCAGTTTTTATGTGACTTGAACAAAGTAAGATGTTAAACAAATGTTCTGAAATATTCTCACCATGTATTTTCAGGTGTCTCGCTGCGGATTCTGTCAGACAGTGACGGTCTGTCCAACGGTGTTCTGGCCTCAGCCCTGGAGTGGGATTATTACGACCCCTGCTACGTCAAACAGAATAATGTCCCCAAACATAAACACCACAGGCCTGCAGTGCACACCAAACAGTACTGGGTGTGACATGTTCCAGCTGTCAGTGTGATCAGTAGTTTTAATGTTTATTTATTTTTTATTACATATTTATTTTATTTAAATTATCTGTGTATGTTTTATTTTCTGGAAAGACACAGAGTCTTCATTAATTTAGTTTGTCTCACTAATAATCACCAGTTTAAATTCACTCTATTTTCTTTTACAAATGCACTCTGCCACTGAATTTGTTCAAATTGTGAAATATTTACTCTGCACCTTCACTTATGTCATCATGAAATATTTATTGAGCACTTCTTCACCTATGTTTATCAAAGTTATAGTCACTATTTCATGTTAAGAGGCTGTTCAGTCAGTTCTACATCTCATAGACATTCACATTAAGATTAATATTCACTGCTATTGATTTAAATGTTTTGATTCACCATGAATAATAAAGTCTAATTTATAATTTAGTTAAGTGCTTCTTGATTATCTTTTCATTAAAATTGAATTATTGTCACACAAGGATAATGACATTTGCAGACATATTAAAAACCAGCATTCAGTATGGAAACAAAAAAACACATTTATGGGATTCAGGCACTATTACTCTTTCTGTAAAAGCCTGTTTGCACTGGCCTGTCCAACTCTATCAAACATTTTTTAAAATTAATTTTGATAAAAGTTTAACCCTTTCATCATGCATGAACTATTATGACCTCAGTCAAGATTTTTTTTCTTGAGTGTTTTATTCCTCTTAAAGGTCAATTATGAAAATCTTTTTTTTTTTAAACCTGCATTTTTAAAAAAGTTTTTCACATATCCACTTAGTTGGACAGCATGTGTTTAAGTTTTAAAAGTGATATTTATCATTTTTTTTAATGAAAATTTTCTGGAAAAATAAAAAAAAAAATTGTCAAAATATTGTTTATAAATTACATTCTAATAACATAAATTAATTGATTTGCAGCTCAGAAAATCACTGAAAATAGGTTGCAGTAACAGTATTAATTGTGGTTGAAATATAGCCAGTGATGCATGACGTCTAGTTTAGTGGACAGATGATTAATTGTAGTTTCCTAACAACATAAAATTAATTGTTGGAAAATTTAGCAACAGTATTACTCGTTAGATGTTACTTGATATTGCCAGATTTTTTCTTTATTTACCAGGGTCTCCTATTATAGAAGGACTGGCAAGATATTCTTAAGCTGCACATTTCTTGCTTTCCGTCGGCCATCTTGGTTTAGAGAGATTTCTGTTGCACTGACAACGCCTGTCCAGTAGGTGTGACAGTGTATGGCACAGGAAAATGGCTTTTAAATAGCTGTTCACTGTAGAGACCACTATGCATGAAAGGGTTCATAGGATTTTTTTTTTTTTTTTCTTTTTTTTTTTTTTTTTTAAATT
>JAPZEB010000011.1:20799915-20833843 GCA_029783705.1 Chaetodon striatus
ACTCAGTGGAGCAGTTAAACAGCACAAATCAACCACAGCTCTGGACTACTGTTTCCCCTCAGCCCAACTGGGTGTCCCCACCTGAAGTGGTGGACCTCACACTGGACGAGGACACCGGACAAAAATACCTACTTTAAACAACCCGTACACTGAAGACTCCTTATCTCTGCCCTTCACTCCTCCTCATCCCTCTTGCCTTGCCTCCATGTTACGGCTGAAATCCTTCCTATAGTTGCGGCCTCGCCTGTAACCGCTCCTGGACTCTTCCTGCTCCAGAGCACTGTTTGTTTTTAACTTACTGTCAAACAATCATGTATCAAAGCCATTCTACTGACGTGATTCCCTCATCTTGGCTTGTCAGTTCTGAATTTAGTTGTAATAAAATGGCACAGCACTTCAAGTGCAGGTGGAAATGTACGCAAGAGTGATTTATCTGTTAATGATAGCAATATCCTACCTTCATTTAATACCTCAGTTACCCCTTGACAACGGATGTAGGTTGTCATTTTGTGTTGTGTGCTTGCAAGCTGTATAGTGAAAACATCCAGTTGCTGCTTGAGAGCAGGTCAGTATCACGACTTGGCTGTTGACCTGCTTCACTACAGACTCTGAATGGCATATTTTCAGATCCGGCATTTTTATCTGTAGTCACCTGCAGTCGAGGCATAAACGGCAGCTGGTACACTTTAAGTTGTACAGTAGACCACAAAGTTTGCTTTGTACCGGTCTAGGGTCACTTTTGTTTTCAAGAGTCTCACCACTGGTTTCACATTTTAGTTCAGTCTGCATTGATGGCTTTGCTTCTCTACACTCTGTCCAGCATAGGCACAGCCTGTGCTCTGGTGCTGTCGGGGAGGGTTTTAGTTTATCTTAAAGGGATGGTTTGACATTTAGGGATTACACTTTACTCGCTTTCTGACTGAGAGTTAAGGCCTTTGCACACCAAGTCCGCTTATGTCGTGTGGTTTCTTTAAAGCCGTTATACAGAGAAAATGTAAGTGTAACCTTGCACGCTGAGTTTGATGCAATTTATTGTCTTATTCATTGCCAAAATTCACAATATAAGACAAAATTGAAAGATCTTTTTGCTCCCTTGCTTCTCTCCACTAGGGTTCATCCTTTGCTGTCACCACTCTGCTCATGTTTTGCATTTAGCACAGCGGCTGAAGGGGCTGAGCTGTTCTTACTGTTTCCATACTGTCACTCTTTCTGTCTGTATGCGCTCCTCCTCCTCCTCCTCCTCCTCCTCATCCTCCTCCTCCTCCTCCTCCTCCTCATCTGACCAGTTGACAGTAGTTATGAAATTAAACTGTGTGCCCAGTCCCTTCCTCTATTTGTGAATGGATGTATTCCGCAAGTTGCTCCACATTTTCTTCACTGCATCTTCATTTAACTCTCTAAAGGATTTTTGACAGATGCGAAAAAACACAGAAATGACGGACAAAAATTTCAGTCTTTGTACAAACATGACTGACACAATGTGAGGTCTTATTCATTTTTAAACCTGTGACAAGTTTGTGAGAAAAATACAGATTTGATGTGCAATGGTCTCTAGACGACAAGACTGATACCACCTTTATATCTCTTCTTTAAAATAAAGCTACAGCCAGAAGCTGGTTAGCGTAGCTTAGCACAAAGACTGGGAACAGGGGGAAAGTGTTAGTGTGGCTCTGTTCAGAGATAACAAAACCCTGTTACCAGCATCTCCAAAGCTCACTAATTAACACTTTATATCATCTTTGTTTATTCCACACAGAAACCGAACTGTAAAAGTGACAATTCACTGTTTTTGGGGGGTTTCGTGACAGGCTATTTCTTGGCCAAGAAATAGTTAGACAGAGCAGACAGTTGTTACTCTGTCTCAGGTCTTTGTGCAAAGCTAAGCTAACCTGCTGCTTTTGGAGCGACATAAGTGGTACCAAGCTTCTCATCTAGCATTAATTCTCAAAAATCAGTAAGCAAGTAAGCATATTTTCCAAAATTGTATTTAATCACAGCTTTGTTTCTGTTACTACCATATTACCATTTTTCCTTTTTTATGTAAACACACAGAAAACCACTGGTTAAACTCGGACTCTCTCAAACACACTACAAAATACGACTCATTTCCACCACAGCACTACTGTATGTGGTGGTGTATTGGCAATATAAAATATGTATGTTTTTTTTTTTTTGACACATTTTCTGTTGGAAGCCACAGAGTCTGCTGTGTTGCTACAGAGTGAGTGTCCCAAGTGATGTAGTTTTCAGTGAATGTATGACCCTGCAGTGCTGACTGGCTGCACTTATTGTTTGCATGCTTATCCTGAGTGGATGCAAACACCTTTAAACCTCTGGGGACCCCTTTATAACAACTGAAGAAATGTATCTTCCATTGAATACTGCAAAGCAAGATGGCCTGAATGCCTTGAAATGTGCACTATTTTCTTTTAGAATTGTATAAAGCTTATTCTTTTACCTTACAAAGCAGTGGATTTTGCTATCTCAACAATAAATATTTTAATAATAGATGTGAATTTAGCACACACATAAAGTATACGTGGTGTTGAGTTTGTACCCACATGTTGGGGGGGGGCGTTTATAGAAGAAACTTTTACTGTATGAACTGTTTTTACCCTGATCCTCAGGGCCTGCTTGCTCTCTTTCCCTGTGGTCTTATTCTTGTCTTCATGCAGTACTGCAGCCAAGCTGGTAAATTTTTTATCAATGATCCCACTTCACACACTGTTTTAACACGGAAGATTTATTTTATTTAATATTGAGTAACATCTACTTTTCTAAGTGATGCTTGAGAATTGTAGAATCAAATTATTTTACTTCTGCTGGTCACAGAAGGGAAGGGAAAATCCTAAATATAAGGAACTAAACCAAAGTCTAAATGGGATTAATGTTTTAAGTTTTTATTTTATGGATTTTTAAATTTGCTTCCAGTCTTTTTATTTTAATTTGCTCTGTAAGTCTAAATCTTTTAATTTGGAAGTCAATGCATTTGTTGTGAAATGAGGTGACTTGAATTCTGTTTCAAACTCAAGATACACTTTAGTACAATGTGATATTTTTGTTTTTCCTTCGGCCAGTTCTTTCCACTATATGCAGCTACCACTGTAATGACAATTCTTTTACCAGACCACTTCTGCTTGCAAAATCCATTTTGCTATTGTTCCTTAGAGTTATTATGACATGTTAGTAAGACTCATGTCTTTAGTGATAGAGGTTTGGTAGAAAATAAGGGCAGTGATGCTCGATTATGGTTGCACATAGCATGTTTGGTCACATCTTTAACCTCAAGTCAGATATTATCCTCATTACCAGTAATTTAGCTTTGCTCTTCTGTTTATTATTGTTTCATTTTACTGTCAGTATTTTAAATTAACAAAAAAAAAGGTGTTTATTTTGTTGCTTCTGCAAGTCCTTGACTTCCTTGAAATTATGTCTGTAGAACAAAAAGAAACTATTTTAAAACTAAATAAATAGAGCGTTATTTAATGACCCTCTTGTACAGCAATTTATTTCCTTGGCTCCAGAGAGCAGTGATTCATTTTACAAGCAGTCTATGTTGTCTTTGTTCGTGTGCTGCGACTGTTGGCATGTCAAATGTCTAATGTCAAACTAAGGGAAGGAAAATTGAATTGGAAGATTTTTCTTGTTTTATTTTAGTCTGATGAATCTGTGTTACCAATTTAGGATGTCAAAAGTTGTACAATTGGGACTGAAGACAATGGCATTTGTCATGTTTTTTATCCTCTCAGACAACTTTTAATTCAACTCAGGCAAACAATGACTTTTAAATTCTACCTCAAATTTTAATATAATAGCAGCACAAAGTCTTGTCAATCAAAAAGTGTTTCGCACATCTAAATTCTTGTGTGTACTAGTGAGAATAATTGCCATCATAGTTATAATACCTAACGACATGTCTCATTGTTTTCTTTTATCCTGGGGCCAAACAGTCTAGACAACTGCCTCGCTGTGAACAATACAACTTCACCGTCACCCACAAAAGTGGCATGCGGGGTCAGAGGTCACACCGTGACACCTGCCGCTAGGGGGACATATGGAGTTCACATGAAGAGGACAATGAGGGTGTGGAGCAATGCAGTCTGCGGGGCCCTTCTCTTGCAAACCAAAGCTCTTCAGCCAGCTCTTTTCACCCCTCGGGGGCAGAACATCAGCTGTATGCTAATTTTTACAGGCCAGTGGTGGCCTCACAGAGCAGCGAGTGTGCTGGCTCACTCTCAAAAGCCAGAAATAAGTATCCTTCCTCTTGCAGATGTCTTTTTAGTCTGAATGATGCAGCTTTAGATTCTGTGTTGTACAAGTGCTGTTCCGGGTTTATTCAGAATGACAGCTCGCTTGTTAATGACTGCTTCAGCCGCCACCAGAGGGCCTTACACCAACAAAATAATGCATGTGACTACCTCTAATTACCAGTGAGCACAACATGAATACCATAACTTCTTTCTATCATGGATCTTGATCATTTCTCTTGTAAAAAGTTAAAGCTGTAATGAGCAAATGTTAAAAATATTTAGACCCCAAATGATTAATTAATTAGTCAACTATTTTAATAATTGATTATTTGCTGTATTTCCTAAGTAAAAGTAGTGAAAAAAGCTGAATATATTTCAGCAGTAGCTTTTTCAAATAAGAGGATTTGCTACTTTTCTTATTCATATTATATAACTTAACATGTTTAGATTTTTTACTTTTTAGTCAAACAAAGCAAGACACTTGAAGATGTCACCTTGGGCACTAGAGAGCTGTGACAGGTATTTTTTCCACTACTTTTTTGTTCACATTTAATAAACTAAAGGGTTAATCAAAAAAATAATTGATCATGTAAATAGTTGCTGCAAAAGCTTCAGCATTTGTCACTGAATTGTTGACATGTAGAAATTCATTTTCAAGAAAATCAAACACTGTACTACTGTTTTCACATTATGTATTAAATAGTTTTGTAGTTTAAGGTGATCGTTTGACAGAATTAAATGTCTGTTATTTGTGAATAAAGGGATCTGATTGCAGTAGTTTGACCTGCGCTGATAGTAAAGCATTGTCAAAGGCTCTTTGTGTGGCACCGCAGGCTTAAAGACTTAGATGGTGGGAACTGGAGGAGGAGGACATATGGGACTAAGAGTTTTGTGACCCCCTCAGCCTCACCATGCCCATCTGTTCCTTCACCCTTCAGGCTTAACACTTAAGGCGGAGAGGTTTTCAGGACACAGACAGTTTTGAGCATATCTGCTGCGCAGGGAAAATTATACAACACAGACAGAGGCTGCTTTTCAAAGGAATCACGATGAGAATTAAATATTGCTTAATGATCTGTGGCAGATTATTCAGCAACATTTTCCTGATGGCTATGTTTGTTGGTTACTTCTCACTGAACGGGTCTGGCCGTAACAATAGATCCACTGAAGAAAACTCTAATGTGTTTTCTTATCCTTAAATAGAATCAGATTCCTATTACAGCCTATGTAGTATTTGCTCATGTGTTAAGGCTGAAAAAGAGTGACATTTCTAACACTGCCATTAGAAATGTTGCTGAATAAAAAATATTACCCAGTAATCTGGAACACATTGTTCCAGATTATTGGGTAATATTTATTTTTCTATTAATTCCTTTAATAAGCAGGGCCCCTAAATAGGCTAATACCAGTGGCCTCACACAGCCACATTTACTAGTTCAGCTTTAGCTAATAATATCCACAACTTTGCGTGGATTTGTCACTTATTTGTCCCCAAACATGTACCTGAATTGTGTAATATTTATTTTTTTCTTTAATTCCTTTAAAAAAGCAGGCCCCTACTTCTGATTTATACATGCTAATGCTAAATATGAGATTGGTGACCCAATGTAAATGCAAACACACCTCTGTAAACATCCACAATAATTGAAACCATCTGTATAACATAAATGTAACATACCAGTATATAAATTGTTTTGTTATATATGTAAAATCAAGGTAACTGTGTGCTATGGTTGGCAGTAGTAGATCTCCCTATAGTTGGTGGGGGTGGGGGGAATGTATGTATAGTTCTGACATTTAAAAAAATTATTAAAAATTATTTAAAAAATCAAACATATGGGAAATGCCGTCAAATCATACCATTATTCTCTTATTGTTTGTTATTTATTTTTAGTGTTTGTTACCAGTAAGTTGTTTATTTGTGTTGATTTCTCATTAGCTCTTGTTCTTATTAGATTTAATACAATAACCATTAATAATTTTAATTTAAAATATATATTTTTGAGGTGGGTGGGGGGGTCGCCAGGGGAAGTTTGTCTTGGGCACCAAATGTGGTAGCTCCGGCACTGATGGCTGGTTAATTGTGGTACAGTCTCCTGAGATGTAGTGGATTGGAAGTTGCTGAATAATGTGTCACAGCTTAATATTTTAATTCCTTTAAAAAGCATTTCAGTGATAGACATGCCAAACTCTTAATGAACAGCTTGTATAAAATCTTAGAGGGTCTCTCACAGGAAACTAGCACCACCAAGAGTACCTTATGATGAGGGCTGCTTGATTCAGTCATGTAGGGGCAGGCTGTCCAAAACACAGACATCCCCGCCCCGGCGCTCTCCCCATTGGTGGAGCAGGGTGCCAAAGCCGGAGGGTCCTGATCGGAGGGGTCCAGTGATTGGTCGCTCGGGTCTGTGTGTGCTCGCAGCGCAGCCTGTCCGTTTGAATGTGCTCGGGACTGGAGAGGGTATCATTTCCATGGACCATCTGTCTCACTGGCTACCCACACAACAAAGAAGGACCCAGGATGGTGTTAGTACATGTTGGATATCTGGTTCTCCCCGTCTTCGGCTCAGTTAGAAATAGAGGTATGACTAGCTCTATATGTTTTCTTATCCTAACCCTAACAAATTTCTCGGCTTTTTCCTTCTTTTAAATGTCTTCAAATGATGTAAACAGAGCTGACACCTGCTAGCAAAAACCCAAGCCAGCATAATAGCGACAGTCGAGCGTAGACAACATTTAGCTCTCTTGCTAACTGTAGCGTCGCGTGAATTAGCCATTAAAGACCGCTAAAGCGTGGCTAACGTGACTGAAGACATTTAATGTGATATGAGAGCAACTGTCGTTTGTTTTAGGATGTTTCGGGGCCTGTTACCCGCATCAAATGACTGCAGCTGTCAAATGGCAGCCCCTCTTTTCTTTCATCCTCAGCTGTGCTAGCGCGGTCTGGTTTATCTTTCACTGCGCCGTGTTTACGTGCGTTTGCAGCGTTTTTTTGTGCAGTCACCGCTAAGCTAACGTTACTGAACAATACCAGTAGCCTCACACAGCCACATTTACCAGCTCGGCTTCAGCTAATAATATCCACAGCTTTGCGTGGATTTGGCATTAATTTGGCCCCCAAGCATGTATCTGAATTGAAGCTGACAACTGACAACATGACAAGGGGATGTTTGTCCCTTTGTGTGCAGCTGGCATGGAGTCTGTTGATTTATTGAGCTCATTTTACCCTGAGTTAGTTTCTATTAAAGGTTCTCCCAGGTAGTGTAATGGCCGTAGCTCAGATTAGAGGCTATGGCTGGCTTTTTTAAAAATGGTATAAAATGGTGGCATTTTGCCTAAAATCCTCAAAATAGTTTGCCCGATGCAAAGCGTCAGATGAAACCTTGAAATTACGCTGCAGGTGCAGTGAAAATCTGAACAGCATAAATATGAATGATGACACTCGCTGAATTGGGCATAATAACTATAATCATCCTCCATTGCAGTAGGCTATCTGTGTTGATTATGTAATAATAATAGTAATAATTTGACGTGCATTGTTAAAACTACATGCAGTAGCACCAATGATTTCATTGTGCTTTTATTTGTGTTCTTTTTTCCTGTTCCATAGTATCGAGGCTGGCTCTACATTCCGCATTTCTCAGACCTTTGTCCCCCTCCATTGTGTAGCTAACGATCATCTGCTGCTGTCTGCCGTAGCCTCTGCCTGTTCTCTGCATCTAGCTGTATTGTGAACCCCTTCTTCCTCATTTCCTCTTTCCATCTGAAGACGACATTGGCATTAAAACCGAGTTCCCACTCATACCGTATCCTTCTGTGTAACAGACTAAAGAATAACACCTTCTGTAGAAAACAGTTTGTCTTTATTTAAACTGTCATGTTGCTCTTCAGTGAATAACCCATTGTAGCATTAGACTTTACTACAAACTGTCATTGTGATTCTCCCATTCAGTGTGGATAGACTACATTCTGCTGTAAATTTCTGTAAAGTGGATACATTTTGATCCTCCCCGATTCGATTACAGCCAGGCTTGATCGAACTCTTTCAATTTTGTCTCCATCCCCCTATTTGCAAAGGTGCATTGTACCAGCTTTTGTAATCATTAAAGCCTTTGTATGATCACCTTTTTCTAAATAATCATGACCAATAATCCCTTTATCCTAACGTGCACCAATTGGCCGATACCTGTGGTACTAAAATCATTTGTGTGATGCTATTTTCACTTTTGATGGTCCACTGCACCTGATCTAGTGGCGTCCAAACAGCTGGTCATAATCCTATCCATGTGTGAAAGCCTTTGTTCCTGCTAGCTGAATTGATTTTGTCAGTCACAATAAATTGGCGAGACTCTCAGGTCTAACTCATCTTGCCATTTGAAAATCCCCCCACAATCATGCACAGCCCCCCTATCAAGTCTTTTCCTCAGACACCTCCAGAATGCTATCCATTTTACAGGGATGTGTATATCCTGCACTGCTGTAGAACTCCTTTTAGAATGAAAATGTCTTTTATTCTTTGGTTGTGGTTTTCTACCTTATGTTCTTGTATTAGATCCTAATGCATGGTCATTTTATACTTTTGTTTTTCCACATTGAACAGCAGATTCCAATGTAAACTTTGTGTAGAGATGTCCCTGCTATACTGAAATGTGCTGTAAGCATACACATCTACTCATTGGATGCTGCTTCTGTTCTGTTAACCCTACAGAGAGCATGGTCGGGCCTTGCCTTTGGTCTTTATTTGCATGGTATTATTATGATTATATAGGATATATTACTCTTATTATTACTATTATCACACAGTGCCACACATAACTAATATTTTCCAATAAAGACTGTAGTTTTCTTTCTAACCTTCAGTGTGCTTTTTGCTGATTTCCATGTGGTCCTCCCCTCCTCCCTCCACACTGTGCTGTCACTGAGACGGTCCCCTCACTCTTAATGTGCTCTCATTTCTCAGCTGTCTTTGACAGAGTTTCTTCAAGTTGCTGCTCTGCTTAGGGGCAACCAAATTTTCTATCCATATTTAAAAAAAGAAGCATGTTTATACTGAAACACACCGGCATTGATTTTTAATGTTACACGCTGTCATTCACTCCTTATCCAACAAAACACAGCCTCCCTCACATCCACTCATTGGTGTTCATTGGTGATGAGTTATCATTGAAACAACTTTGGGCGATATGGATACAATTCTCTGTCTAGGTATACATTATTTTGTATTTTCATGAAAATATATATATATATATATATGGTGACACTCAATTTTCTGTTAAAAACCAACAAACGCAATGTACGTCTTTGACTAATCCAGCAAAAATTATATAAAAATCCATAAAGTACTTCATTTGCAGTCTCGCCTAAAATGGCCTGATACACCCAAAGATAAGAAACTGTTGTACACCAGGGTATAAACACTACTGCAAATGGATGGTCCCATGGTTTATATCATAATATTATCCAACTCTGCCTCGAGGTATTGACCGCTTGGTATTTTAACACAAAGACCCTTTGATATCTACTCATACATTAAGCACTGGATTACATACTTCTGTAGATTGCATAGTTATGTGTGTTATTAAAGGAAAAGTTAAACATTTTGGGAAATTCTCGGATGATATAATACCTCTTTCATGTCTTAGGTTAGCAGGATAGCTTAGCTTAGCACAAAGATAGGAAACAGGAAGAAACAGCTAGACTAGCTCTGTCAAACGATAACACTTGTAAGGCTCACTAATTTACTAATTTACAGTATTTTGTTTGTTTGTTGTAATGACTGTAACGATATATAGAATATAAAGATGGACAACACGTCTCCACTTCCTCTCACTGTACAAAAATGAAGTCAAAATATCCCTGATACAGACACTGACAACTTGGAGTCAGTGCAGTAGCAATATCTGGGGTATCGAGTTCTCGTCATCCGACCAATCGCGAGTAGCGCCATTATTGCGCGCGCAACAGATTGGCACACACAGCTGTCAATCATGACCTCACACCCCCTTTTTATAGACCAAACTTGCTAGAAAAATGAACAGTTGAAAATATATCTGTGATAAGAACTACGTAAAATGACAGAGACCGTCTTTGGGAAAAATGTATTTGATGTGTGCTTTCATTTTTTAGTTTGGCCCATGTCCTATCCGCTAACAGAGGGCGGGTTTAATGACCTATACTGTAGCCAGCCACCAGTCAAGACTCTCAGGATGTGCACTGGGCTTTAGAGCCAATTCATAGCAACCAAACAGTGGAATTATAACTTCTAGGTTTGTCACGTGATGCACTGGAGTCCAAAAAGACTTTTTCCCATAGACTTACATTGTGCAAGAGACATCTGTAAATTAGTGGGTACATTTTATTGAGTGTCACAGCTCCTGCGAAATGACTCTTTCCCTGTCGGAATTTGATCCATTTGGATCTGTCTAGAGGAGTCGCATGGTTAAATAATTTGATCCCCATTCAAGTTAGCCGCGGGCTAAACATGAAGTAAGCAGCTTGGCTTGTGAAAATCTGTCGTACACTTGCTCTGTGGGCCCAATGATGTGGAAGATCTGGATAATTTTACATCTGGGAAGTCAAACTTTTTGGCTTCATGCACCACTGAGCAACTTTCATACGAATGAACGGAGCCCAGCCTTCAACACTGTATTCAGTTCTATTTATACGCCATGTTTGGAGGAGCTGTCATGTCGTCCATCTTCATTATACAGTGTATGGTTTAGTTCTTCAAAAAAAAGTGCAGTCGTACAGAGAGGTTATGTGACAAACTATTTCTTGGCTGTGAAATAGTCCCCAAGAAATAGTCTGGCATGTAATCCACCATAATTTTTCTATTAATTTAACAAAGGACAGATAACCTAACAGATATAAGAGTGGTATCCATTTTCTCATCTAAATCCCTCCCAGAATGTCCAACTATAAATTGACTAACAGTCTCCAAACAAGAAGCATAATAAGAAATCAATTTGGCTCAATCACCAAATGGTAACTATGTCATCTTTTAAGTGTTTTATCTGTGTCTGCATGTAATGTTGTGAAAATATTGGCCTCTTTCACGAAGTCCTTTTCTCATTATTAGTAGAACAGACCTTGACACAGTTATACAAATAAAATCACAGAAAGAGCCCGTCGCCACTCACAGTTTTAAAAATAAATTCCTTCAGTTATGCAGCCGTGCCATTGTTGCTCGTGATTACAGCACGAGTGCAGATGAGGCCTCTGATTATTTATTGCATGAAGTCAGTAATATCATTAAATTGAAGGCTTTTTGTAAATAAATCATAGCGCGAGTCTTTTAAATGATGTTTCTATTGGACCTACAAAATAATAAGGTTTTTGAAATCCTTATTTTTCCTTTAAATGTTGAGTGTTTAAATGTGGAGTTGCTCTCACTTAAAACAACGCATTAGAAAGCTTTTGCTTCTGTGAGAACTCTATAAGTAGGTAAATTGGTCACAACATGCAGCGCAGGCTCCGATGTCATTAATTTCAAGTATCACATTGCACATTTTAAATATTAACTCAGTCGTTTACAGAGTTTTAAAAGTCTTGGACTTCTTTCTGTCATGTTCCAACCACTTGAGCCCTACATCTGTTCACAGTGTCTGAAATAGGCAGAGTTATTTATGTGCTGACACAAGGTGTGTCTGAGACCCAGCCATATGTGCATGGCAACTTTCTCCAGAGACTCCAGCAACAGACTTTTAAATAACTCAACAGCTTTACTGCACAAGTTATTTGACAGTAGCTGCACTGGTACAGACCACAGTAATATCAGATGCTTTGTCTTCCACCCTGTACCCAACCTGTCCTTGTTTGACTGATGTTTAGCATCAAGGTCAGTGAGTGGTGTGCAGGCATGTGCCATGTAGAGCCAGTTGTGTGCAGACTTTCAGTCCAGCTGTGAAACACGCAAGCTGATTTCACTCATTAGTCCCTCATTCTGATTGTGTGTGTGCCAATCAGTGATATCAGCTGGTGTGGGGATGAAGGGTTTTCAATGAAAAACTGCATACACAAGACTCTCAGTGTCACATGACTGAAGACCACCGCACCAGGCAGAAGACAGGATTATGTTAGAGGGGAGGTGCGATTGTAAAGCTGCAGTGATGGAAGCAGGAGGGGTTAGAGAGAGAGAGACAGGTTCGATGTCAGACTGCTGCAGTCGCGGCTGGGCAGGGCTTACGGGCTGTCACTCACGCAGGGACACCATGCCGCAGCCACACCGTGGGGGAGGGGCTGCCTGTGCAGCAGCTCAGGGGTGAAAAGAGGTGGATGGGAGTGTATGAGTGTGTGTGCTCTATGCGTGTGTGGATGGGTGGGGGTCTGTTCTGCACCAATCAGGCATTTTATGTCTGCAAAGTCGAAGCAGAGATGTAACAATAACAACATCAGGGCTGTTACTGCAATATGTCAAATATTAATGTCAGCGATCCATGCTGGGAAAGACAGTTTTATATTTACTCTGAGCTTCACACTGAGTCCAGTCATGCCGGGTCACAGGCTTCATACAAAAGTGATGTACAGCCTTTGACCAATCCAAACCAGCAGTCTGCCATTTCTGCTCTACTTCCTCAGCCAAATGTTGTTTTCAGACTGCTCATGGCTCTCAAGGTTCACTGGCTTCCCATGTCCCAAGGCTATATGCAATGAAGCGAAACAACAGCCGTGCATGTATGTCATATTAACAATAATTTAGGAATAGTTTGACATTTTGGGAAATTTGCTTGCTAGTGGAGAGTGAGATGAGAAGACTTGATACCACTCACATTTGCCTGTTAAATGTGAAGCTACATCCAGCAGCTGGATAGTTAAACTTAGCACAAAGACCAGAAACAGCTAGCATGGTTCTTCACAAAGGTTATAAAGTTCACTGATTAGCATGTTACATCTTTCCTTTTCTCCTTTTTTTAAATACATATGAAAAAAAAGTACCCAGACTCTTTCCTGGCTCGGACCATTAATGTCTTGGAGTCTCTGCTGATAATTGCTTAAAGCCAAGAAATAGTCTGCCACATAACGCCCCATGGTTTTATACATATTAAACAAACAAAATACAACATGTTGATTATTGAGCTTTAGAGGTGCTGGTCAGCATACTTCAGAATCACTGGATGTTGCCAATCTTCGTGCTAAGCTAATCTAACTGGCTGCTAGCTGTAGAAAGTAGCTGACGAATGTAGCTGGTTAGATAGATAAGAGAGTGGTATTGATCTCCTCTACTTCTCCAACACATTCTCACTCCCAATTAATCAAATACAGAGGCTTGGTCAGTGGCCCTATACATCAAAATACGACACGCTAGCTACCCCTCCTGCCTCAGGGCTGGACATTCAGGGGCGACATGTCAATTTAAACAAAATAAACATACGTTTTCACAGGAAATGTACTGTTTCTGCTCGTTGAATGCATACAGTCTCTTTTCAAAATAAACTTAGAACATAGGTACAAAACTTAAGTTTTAAAAAAAACACATGATTTAATATATAATAAAACATCATGATTTGGCTTAAAAGAAGTACGTTTGTTACTAACGTAATGCAACATAACATGACATACATCATATGTCAGTAGCATAGTATGGTATACATACCAACATACTATGTTGTATAAAAATAACTTGTTTTTTGGTCTCACACGAATGAATAGCGTTCTCCTGAATGAACGTTTGGAGTTTGTTCCACCCACCTCACCTCTCATTGGCCCTGTGCAGTCTTTCTTGCTCTTTGTATAAATGTTTTTGCCTGGAGTGTCCAAAAATGCTGCTGCCCAGTGTGTCTTATTCTGCCACTAAAGGGTGCCTCAGTGCTTCAGCGTCTGATGCCAAGAGCCACCGAATAAGCGTCAGGAATTGGGAATGAGACTTTGTTGAAAAGTCAGCTCAGTGTCGACTAATTTTGAACGATGTCCGCGCACTATTTGGACAGAGGTGGATGGTATTTTCTGTATCGCGCCAGAAAAGGAGCAAAAATTTGCATGTCCATAAAGGTGTCGTCTTTCCAGCTGGAGCTAATAGATACCAATGACAACTGCAGAGTCATTTGTCCTAGATTGAATGTTGTTTTAAACCTCTCCACTTAAATATAAAAGGCAGATGTTGGCAGGTGTTAATGGATTTTTTTGTGCAGTGGGAAGGGGGCTTCAGAGAGAGAAAATGAATAAGCACATTCCCAAAATGTTGTGCTATTTCTTTAAATAAATAAATATATTAATACACAACCATGTTAGGTATATTTTGGGATTTCGTGTTTACATAAAATGTAACAGACTTGAAAATTTGTAAATTAGATCTCAGCTCAGTGAACTATACAGTGTTAATTAGATTTGTCAGCAATTGCTAAATTTATCTCAGACTGTTAACTACCAGCCAAATCATCCTTCCTCTTCCCATTAGACATACTTTGCCACTACATATCTCTGTTTATCAAGTTTTAATCTGTCTGACTCAGCTTGAAACAGCTGACAGAACTGTAGATGAGACAATTATTTTATCCAACCATGCAAACATGTAATACTCCGGTACTTTATTATACACAGTGCACAGTCCATCCTCCAGACCCCGCTGTCTGCTTCCTGTTCCAGAAGGCTAGAAAGCCGTAATGGGCAGTTGTAGAAGTAATTGTTTGTTCCCACCTCACCCTCCTCCCAGCCCTCCTCTCTGCGAGCTCGGAGTAATTTGTATTGATTGTTTTGTGCAACTTGATACCGAGGTGACTCAGTGGGACTACCACACAATCTCATGCCTCCTCCATCTCTGATAGGATGGGTGGGGGAAGGTAGAAATGGAGGCAGATAATCTTTTGAGCCCACCTCAGTTGCTGTGCAGGGTTTAAATGAGAAATCTACAGTTGAGTATTTGTTCCCTGGAACAGCAGACATAATACAGAGCCTGAATCTATTAAATTGACTAGCAGCGGACCGCAGACAACCCTCGGTGCTGTAGATCTTCTTGGAAACACACCAGGCTGTTAGTGAAGATCCATCCTTCCTGCTGGCTGCACTGTGGCAAGTGGAGAGGCAGGCCATCGGGTGCAATCTGTGTGTGGGTTTAGATGGTGCTCCACAGGGGGTCTCAATGTCTGTGTCCTCCATCTGCTGTTTTGTCTGTCTTGTCTTGTCTCTTCCTGTGTCAAGTCTCTCCTATTTTCATGTTGTCTCTGTATGATTGGTTGTTAATTGTGTTTGTGTGTGTGAGAGAAAGCCAAAAAGTGCTTGTTTCTGCAATTATGTGCGTCAGTATGTACTCTTCAGTGGTTTGTCTGGGTCTCTCTGTGGTGCCTGTTTGGATGATGAGGCTCAGTCCTGATCACTTGCATTTCTCCCCCATAGGAGCACACTTCACCAGGCATCAACACAGCCATGCTACCTCCTGCCGACACTTTCACCTGGGCGCACCCCAAGCGCCCATCTCAGCAGAGTTCCCTCTAGGACATGCCAGCCAGCCGCCTCAGACCGGCTTGGCCACCCACCTGCCCCCGGCACACCACCCTCCCCTCACTGCCCTGCCTGCACCCCCTCAGTTCCAGGATGTGCCGGGTCCTCCATTCCTACCTCAGGCCTTACACCAGCAATACCTCATCCAGCAGCAGCTTCTTGAAGCACAGCACCGCAGGATTCTCCCACACTCCAGGTATACCTACCTGTATGCAGATACAGATACACACGAACTAAAAAACCATGTCAGACATTTTTTAAATCTCATCTTCCTTATCCTCCTGCAGAAGAACCCAGGAGCGTATACCCCTGAACCCTCACCGACTGCGCTCAGGCTATGAGTACTCCCCTCCCCTCCATGTTCCTCAGCCAATGACACAGCAGCAGCGGTACCTGGCCGAAGGCACTGACTGGTGAGTCGCTGCCGGAGATTAACGAGAGTCCTGTAGAGTCGTGAAATGATCCCGTCCTTTCATCTCTATGCCCATCTGTCTGTCTGTCACATTGCCTAGTATTGGTGATGATGTTGATTTAGTCGCTTGTCTGTCTGCCTGCAGGGATCTCAGCGTTGATGCTGGCCTCCCTCACCACCAGTACCAGCTCCAGCAGCTTCCGCAGCACTATCAGCATTACCTGGCCTCCCCTCGAATGCACCACTTCCCCAGGAACACATCCTCTGCACAAGTGGTATGTCGGTCACCCTGCTATTTTGTAATGTAAATTTAAACCATTGCAGGGTGAACCTTGGTTTACACTTGCACTATGTTTTAAAAGGTAGATTAACCTAACTCACTCTACAAACCACAGTCCTACATAAAACTTACCTGTGCATGGTACTACATATATACTACTTACTGTTATACTACACTATATCCAAAGTCAGCCTTAAATTTGGTTTTCAGTTATCTCGAAAAGGTCTTTAAGAGCCTCCAAATCAATTTTGGTGTTTTTATCACCTTTCAGTATTCTCAGAAAACTGTCTTTTACTTCTACCATTGCATCAAAACAATGGAGATAAACTGTATTCGACTACTATTATATTGCTGTAATATCACAAAGAGTTCTCTTTTTGTTAGGTTGTGCATGAAATCAGAAACTACCCATACCCCCAGCTGCACCTGTTGGCACTGCAAAGTCTGAATCCTTCGAGGCACGCCACTGCTGTGCGAGAAAGTTATGAGGTAAATCTTTCTCCAAATCAAATTCAAAGACTTTTTACCCATCTGCCTGTTAAAGCCAGGACTCCAAACAATCTCACCTTAAGTTCCATTTAGTGCCAGTTCTGGTGGTGTCGATCATTTTCCATGATCTTCAGGTGTTTGCTCAGCTGTTGTGGAATTATACATGCTGCAGAAAAAAAATGCGCTTTAAAGGGACTGTCAACACCAAAATCAAAAATACTTATTTTTCCTTTTGCCTGTAGTGCGACCTATCGATCTAGATTGTTTGGGTGTGAGTTGACAGCTACTGAAGATGTCCGCTAAAGAGATGTCTGCCTTCTTTACAATATGATGCAACTAGATGGCACTCAGCTTGTTGTGCTCAAAGCACAATAAAATACATTTGAAAAACTCAACAGTAATGTCTCTTTGCAGAAATCATGACCCGGTTACTTTTTGTGAGTAGTTTCATGTAGGAACTGTTTTCTCTTTACCAAACTACACCCACCAACCCAGCTCAGTGGTGCTAGGTGAGCTAGCAGTAGATGCATGCCTCCTTTTGCTCAATGATACTGTTGGCAGATGTGGTTTGGTAAGGAGAAAATAATTCCTACATGGAATTGCTTACACTAAGGTCTGCGAATTATCTTTTCAGTTCATTGTTGACCTTGAACACATCAGCTTTACAACACAATCTTACTCTGAAGTCAATTTAGTAGCTGGTATAGTTTTATATTATTCTCAACTGTGTGTGGACTTTTCGTCAGGAGCTGTTGCAGCTGGAGGATCGGCTGGGGAGCGTCAGCAGAGGAGCTGTTCAGACGACCATAGAGAGATTCACCTTTCCACACAAATACAAGAAGGTAGGACAGAAAACAGAAATTACTGGATGTTGTTAACAGACAGAGACATGCACTACTGAATATATTCACATTTTTTCACAGTCACTTTTTTGACCCTAGCTTTTGTCTTTGTGTAATCTGACCTGCGAACAGAGAAAGCCCCTGCAGCTGAAGATCGGGGAGGAGGAGGAAACCGATGTGGATGAGAAATGTACCATCTGTTTGTCAATGCTGGAGGACGGAGAGGACGTCAGGTCAGAAATGATTAGTAGCCCCTAGTGTCCTAGTTTATCCACAAAAACTTCACTTGTCTTAAAAGGAAATATGCTTAAAATAAAAAGTTTGACATTTTGGGAGATATGGTATTTGCTTCCTGGCGTAGACATAGAGGAGAAGATGGATAAGCTAATTGATCGATTGTTAATTAGTGAGCTTTAAAGGTAGGCAAACTTTATTACCTTTGGACAGAGCCGGGCTAGTCGTTTCCCCCAGTAGCCAGTCTTTGTGCTAAGCTAAGCTAATTGGCTGCACGCTGTAGCTTTATATCTAACAGACAGATATGAGAGTGATATTTACTTTCTCATCCAATGCTCCGCTAAAAGTTGTATAGACATATTTTCCAAAAATGTAAAACTATTCCTTTAATAATTTTTAAATTAGATATTGACCCAGCAGACATCTACTGTTAACAGCAAATAGTACATTTATGAAGAACCATTGACGCATAGCCAATCCTCCATTTTCTCTTTGCTTTGGAAATATTGATCATTGAATCCATATATCAATCCAGATCTGTATCATTACACCCCTATAGATTAGACAGTTAGTAGGTGGATTTTGTTTCAGTCTGACAGAGCCAGGGTAGCTGTTTCTACCTCTTTTCAGTTTTATGCTAAGCTAAGCTAAACAGGTGCTGGCTCTGGGTTCATATGAGAGTTGTATCAATCTTCTCATTTAACAAAGCAAATAAGCATACTTTCCAAAAATGTTGAACTATTTCTCAATCAGTCACACAAGCATGTGCACCTACACACACATTTCAAACCAAGCTGTGGTGTGAAATTCAGGGGATAAGACTGGTGCCCTAGGATGAGAAAAGAGGGTCAGTTTACAGCATGTGGAGTCTCAGCTGTCTGAGAGGCGTGCAGGATTGATGACTCAACAGAAGTCGCCTCTACGTGCCTGAATGAACAAAATTAACTCCCTGCTGGTTTCAGAAGTTCTTTGCAAGCACATAACTGTACTGCACAGGGAGAGACAGTGTGAATAAACACTGACCCCGTGTCTCTCTGTCTCCCTGTCCTCCAGGAGATTGCCCTGCATGCACCTCTTCCACCAGGGCTGCGTGGACCAGTGGCTGGCCACCAGCAGGAAGTGTCCGATCTGCCGGGTTGACATCGAAACACAGCTGAACCCTGACAGCTGATGAGATTTCAGCACCCCTCTCCCCTCCTTGTCAATCACCCTCGTGTGGTTCCTGCTTTCTTCCACCCCGGCTTGCCGGCCCCTCCTCCTCCTCCTCCCCCTTGTTGGGTGCTTTGCCAAATGTCTCCAGACTTCATGTGACATCACCACCCTTCTGACTCACGCTTTACTGAGCCAAGCCAGGATAACTAACTGCACGAGAGGCCGCAGAGGACTCTCTTTATATAGAAGCACATCCCTCTGGAGGCAAAAGACACGCAGACACACACATACTCATGTACACAGGGTTTACTTGTAGCTTGCTGGTCGTAAGTGGGGTGTTGTTGCTGTTGTGGTGTTGTACTGTAGGTAGCCCCGGGCTGTGTAGCATGTCCTCAAAGCCATGACTTTATGTCCTGAGAGTGGAAAACACATAACCCCACACTGAGCTGGCTACTTTCTCTCTTCTTCTTCTTCTCTCTCTTTCTCTCTTTCTACATATATATAAATATATATATTTCTCTCTTTACAAACACACTTCAATCAAAGTGAATATTCTGCCACACAAGAAAGCTTAACAAATGCTCTGATGCCATGTTTACCTAAAGATCATTTGTGGTCGTAGTAGAGTAGCAGTAACCAACAAGTGATATCTGGTGCGCTGTCGCCTCCTTGGGTGTACAAGCACCAGCTAGCTGAGTGTTTTAATTCTATCATGCAGCTTTGACATTTTGCAATACAGTTGTACATTTACCTTGGGTTGGTGTCATGTGAGATGGTGTTGTGTGAGTAGGTCTCTTTCACTGCCGTGGGAAAACCGAGCCCAGTGATCGAGTTGTTGTGTGTTTTAAAATCTAAAAAAAAAAAAATAGGTAGAAAGTGTTTTTTACCAAAATGCATTTTTGTCACGGTGTAGCTTGAACCTGATGCGCAGGTTCATATGTGTGTGTGTGCTCTGCCCTGCTGTGTGTGACTTCAAGAATGTGTCTAACAAATGTGTGGATGTTCAAAGAGTGCAGATGTGAGTGTGTTTCAAGGGTTCGAGGCAACAACTAGACGTTAAATCGCTGTAGGTTAACAGCATGGCCACTGGAGCGCTTATACAACATGAAGCCAAAAAAAAAAAAACAGGGATGAAAAAAGGAAACTATCATGCACTGCAGAGTGAGGTGGGAGGAAGACTTAGCTGCCCTCGTACCTGTATCTTCATCTGGCGCAGGGCCAGTGGCAGAACAGTGTGTACTAAAACTTGCATGTTTCATTGTCAACTTGGGCTGTTAGCTCTGGTAGCGTTTCTTCAATATTAAAAGGTACAGAGATGGCTTTGCATGACTTAGTTAATCTGAGCTGTGACTATCTTCTCAACACAACAAACAAACAAAAAAAAAGTGTCAGTGGCTGCTCCCCTGACTTGTAGCGTGTGTTCATCCTGTCCCCTTTGGTGGCAACGATGGGATCCTCTTCTTGATGTTTACCTTATTGCCTAAAGAACAAGCACATGTGACGATAGTTATAGCAACAAAAGGTTTTTTCCTTGGTATTGCATTTGCGTTGGTTTATATATAGGTATAGATTCATGCAGTGTTTCAGCAGAGAGAGGAGCTTGCGTATTGATCTTGTGTATTCGTGTGACAGACCTCCCCTCGTGGTTGCTATGCTGGTTGCTATGCTGTATTGCTAGAACATGTAGAACGTGGTGAGACGGAGGCAGCCTCCCTCTCGCAGTGCACACAGACATGAGACGACACAACAGCAGGAAAACATTCAGGCTGTTAACACTTGCTCTGACCGGTTTTCACTTCTTTATTTTCTTTTTTACCCTTTGTGTCGTTTCGGTTCTACAGGATGCCTTTAGGACCCTCACTGTCCTACGCACTGTGATAGTAAAGGATAAGCCCAGAGACTCTTTTAGCCTCGTGGGTTGAGGATCAATTAACTGGGATTACTTTCTCCCTGTCTTGTGCACTGCCAGTGTCGACACTGCCTCCTCCTGTAGTGGAGTCATCCGTGATGAAGTTTTCATAGTTTACACAGGGTGTTGTCAGTTGAGATGCCTTAAGTATTTAACAATCATAATTTATTACTAACTGTAGATATTGTGGGTATGTATTTAATTTTATATAGTTTTTTTTTTGGGAGGGGGTGGGGGGGTGACTGAATCATAATTTATTTATTTAGAAATAACACAAAAATGCTATGAAAAAAAACTATTACCTCATTTTTGCATTGTTTTAAATGGTAATGCTTTGCATGCAGTTGTACTTTTTCGAACACTAAAGTCTATGAAAAAAAAACGAGCCCTGCTGTTTGATCTCCACAAGCTGGCTGTGCGATGTTTACTGTCCAAGGCTGAGCTACTGAGCCCGCTCTCTGTCTTTCTCTATCTCTCTTAGGCTCAATCCCAATACACGTCTTGCCCTGACCACTTAGCTCGACTCCTCCATTTTGCTCATTCATGTAAAGGGGTAGGGTGTCCTGTTTCTTGTTGAGGTAGAGGGGTAGGGTAAAGTGTAAAGGCCCAGACGCACCAAACTGACGTCAAAGAACTAGTGGCAACAGAGGCCAACTGTTGCATCACCTCATGTCGCCTGTGTCTTGAACAAAAAGTTCCAACGAACACACTGCAAAGACTACAGCCAATGGCCACCTAACACGTACATTATGCGCCTGTGTGAGAGGAAAATAGCTCTCCATACCAGCAGGCAGCGGAAGTCTGTATTCATCATTCAAAAAGGGAACCTAGAAGACAAACAGGAGAGATTCAAGACACTAGTTAGCCAACTAGCACATTAACAACACTACCCGATGTTTAAAGAACAAATGGTATTTACAATGCACCAGTGCAAAATATCACAAGCAGTTACATACTGTTTCTGCTAAAGAGCTCAATGGCTAAACAAATAATTTGACCTTATACAACAAGCAGGTTTTGATCCCATGTCCTCTAGACTTAAGTGATTTGTTTACTTTCCTCACTTCAGTTAAACTCTTCCTGTGCACTAAGCTGAACTGCCAATCAGAGTGATTTCATAAACTGATGGGCCTCACCATCTCTAACGTCGATTCAACATACTGAATTGGCCAAAAAAGAAAGGGCTGACGAGTGCCAACAGTGTTGGAAGCACCCCAAAAACCAGGAAGTAGATGCTCACAGACGGCCAGACGTTGACCAACGGCCAACTGTCGGCTTGGTGTGTCGGGGCCCTAAGGGCTACGTGGTCCTCCAAATGGAGGTTTTTCAGAAGCACACTCCAAACTGCGTTATCAGAAATCATTGACAAGATGGCTGTATGAGCAACTGAACAAACTCACAAATATATTTTCTTTGTTGATAAGGATTTAAAAAATAACAAAAACTATTGTATTATCTTAGTTTAATGTTGCTTTGATGTATTATGGTCCTTTTCTGTATAACAAGCATAAAACAAGTCGTTAGTAGTATGCTGGTGTCTCGGTAGCTAACTAGCTAGCTAGCTAACATTAGATTGTTATTGCTGATTTGTGCATGACAGTCTTGCATTCGGACGTATTTCCATGTCCCATTCACCCCCTTTTGATGGCATATGACGTTGCCGCACTTGTTACTGCTCCTCTTATTTCATTGCAGGCTGGCAGAATAGGAGCAAGGGTTGCTAACGTTAGCCTACAGAGCTCCGTTAGTGGCCTGGTTATGAAGCAGTGTTATTTTTTATTTGATGACTTTTTTTTAAACAATAGATAGCATGAAACTGAAATTGTGAGCCAATCGCGAGCATCCGTGCTTTTCTGTCTTCATTAGATAAATGACAACGGTTATTGTGATAATACTATAATTGCCATAGTCACGTCTGTTTACCTAACTGCCATCA
Organism: Chaetodon striatus; assembly: GCA_029783705.1. Classification (NCBI taxonomy): domain Eukaryota; kingdom Metazoa; phylum Chordata; class Actinopteri; order Chaetodontiformes; family Chaetodontidae; genus Chaetodon; species Chaetodon striatus. The sequence goes on from JAPZEB010000011.1 coordinate 20,822,853, forward strand.
ATGACGAAGCTGATGGCCCATCAGGGTCTTGAATGGTTTTCTTATTATGATAGGGGAATATTTCAACTATTACCCCTTGTATCTCTGTTTCAAGGGGCCAAGGGGCTTTTGAAAACAAAGTGTATGCGTTAAAATAAGAAATGGGATTGGGCCTTAGTCTCTATCTCTCTCTTTCTCTCTCTCATGTGGTGCTGTGGATCTTGGTTACATTCCATTCAATGCAATTTCTCTGATCCCCCATGCTGTGATGTAGTGGACAAACTGCAATGAAGTGATTTTTTTTTTTGTTTTGCACTCACTTGTTTAAATATGGGAACCCTCTCACTGGCAAAAAAAAGTTAGTTTAGATAATTTAATATTAACACTAAGGACTCTGGCTTTTATTTTTTATGCTCTGCTTCTCACAATGCACTATGGGTCTTAAAAACGATCATCTGTGAAGCATGTTCCTTCGCTTTAACTCTTTGTATCTTTTAATTTCCATTTTCTCTGGTGTTTCTCTTCAGTTTGTAGACATAACAAGTGCCTCGCTTTAAGTGTTAGGAGATATTTCCATGTTACTGAAACCATTAATAACAATCAATCCATGAAGCCACCATGCCTTATTGGTTGCACAATTAATTAAAGAGTGAGTCGTGAAGACAACATTTGACAGGTGTCTGCAAAAGCCATTTTCCTCAAAATTGAAATCAAACTGTCCAGACTAGCTTTTGGTTTGAAGAACTGGAGCGATACATATTGTGGAAATAGTTCTGACGATAAAGAGGCATGTTTCACTGTGGGCTTTACAAATACTTCAGTAACCCTTCTTTAATTTTGTTTATCCTCTATCTCCGACTCTTCATTTCTGTTTTTATTTTACCGTCCATCTCTCCTCTCAGAACCTATCCTCTGTTTCCTTTCACAGTCTTAAAGGAAGGCAAGGATTTTAAAGCACAACCTTTTCTAAAAATGCATGTTTTCTCAGGTTTCAATATAGTCTCAATGGTTTAATAGTATATGGTGAAAATATATACAAAGAATATAACAGGAAAAAAAATATTAATTTTGTCGCTGTTTGAAACTGAAAAACAAAACTGAAGAGAAAATATCCCAAAAAGTGCCAGTGAAAGGGCTGCCGCCATCCTCGTATGAAACTCTGCTGTTTAGCTGTGACTGCGCAATGTTTTTCAATATAGGATATTTTATCTGAAAATAGAACTATTTATCATTAATATTAAAGCAATAGCGCATTAATGGTGATGAGTGTGTTGATGAAGAAATGGATGAGCATATTATGGGTAAATGTTAGATTCACATGTGGTGGAATTTTGTACTTTATTTATTATTAATACTAATAATAATGATAATGATTTCAAAAGTTGCATTGCTAAACCCAAACTGTTCTGTTTTGTTTTTTTAATTTTAATTTTATTTCATGGCTTGTATATTATCCTTTTGTATGTGCTCTTTTTGTAATAAATTGGATAAAATGGACAAGTGCTTGTTTTCATGTCTTCTCTATTCTGGAATAGTATGGTCTCAGCTTTTCCCCCCAGATGAAAACGTGGTAATTTGAATCCAGGACACGTAATAGCCATCTTTATGTTCTTTAGCACTATGAGTGACTCATTCTACATTACCAATAGTTTTTATATGGCTGTTGAAGCTGAAGTTGGCAGTTTCATTTTGGTGTCATTGTGCAAAAAAATCATATCATAAATTGAATATATTGTAATTTAAGAAGCCTGAAAGAAAATTAGATATTGTACCCCCTTTGACTCTGTTCTCTAGCCCATGACAGGAGACTTGAGCTAATCACAGGTCATTTCAGAGAGAGAGGGTGTTTATATTAGCTGTTTTACAAATCCAGATGCACATACATGTCCCTTTGGTAAAAGCCTGGTTCAATGGCGGAGAGTCCTGCAGAGGAAGTTGCTGATTCAGTCTTGGCAACAACTGCTTACACTGCAAAACCCAAAATGGAAGACAGCCTTATTAACAGGAGAATTTATAAGAGAATGACAATAAACGAAATAAAATAAATTTCAATTATGCCAAAGAAACATCGAGAAAATGTTGCTATGAGTCTAGCCTTCTGCTAACTGAAGCAAAAGGCTCATGGCGACAGCTTCAAGGTTCACATTTATGTGGCTAATGTTAGTGAGAGTTCTAAATCAAAGTGTGTCCTCTGTCTCATGTCCCATCACTACAGACCACCTTGCCGAGATGAGAGCTGGCAGCAGCTCCAAAGATGGACCTTCAGTCAGCGGCCACAGCAACCCAACTCCAGCCAGTACAAACCCCAGGTCCAGGGGAGACAGCTCCGATTCCCAGCTAGATCAGCTAACAGCTTCGACTGAGCAATGCTGCTAGCTACCAGCCCGCTGTAGCAACCATCGCTGCAGGGGTTGTGCTGTCTGATTTCGAATTCCTCCAGCTGCCGTCTGCAGGTCCATCTCCTGAGCTGCTGCACTCTCCTCCCGGGAAAGCAGTCCACAGCGGCGGGAAGTGAGGCGAAGGAATGGTGGGGTGGCTAATATTAGCCTGCAAATTCTTGTCCCATTTATGGTCAAATAAACAGAGAGACAGCGGGGCAAGGAGGCATGACTGTATGCACTGCTACAATGATATAATATTTAATAAACCAATGTATAGAAAACAGGGTCACTTTATGAAGTGTGTGCATATGCCCGCAGTCATACTGGTGGGAGGGGCTGTGGACAGAGAGGGGATAGTTGGAGGAAGAAATCTGCCTTTTTTTTGTTGCCTTTTCCAGATTTCTGCCTACCTCAGTTTTTTAAGTATTCATGCAACTTTAAAATAAACTTCCATAGGTTTGGATTTTGCTTGTATAAACCAGGGAATCAAGCATTACTGAGTATTGCAAAAGAATTTAATATTTTAAAAAACCTAAATTTTAACAAAACATCTTAACAAACCATCCCTGACATATGAAACTTAAAAAGAATGGCACATTCAGTTTCCTGACCAAGAAGATGTTGTCACAGTATTTCATCACAGGCTATGTTTCCAGGTAGTATTAAACATCTAACCATAATATAATAGTAATATAAAACTTTGAATGTAAAAATCAGTCTCACTTCCTGAGATATAAAACTTGCCAGAGCAGAATATCTTTGGTCATTACTTTTCTAACATCAGGGGAGATCTCTCTACAACTGGAGTTTGTATAAATAAAGAGTTTATCTAGTATTTCGGATACAGGACCCTGGCGATCTGCCCGTCAGCCTTCTTAGTGTCTAGCCACTTCCCACAAAGAAAGATGGTGGTGACACCATTAGCTGTATTAGTGACTTCCACACGATCCAGCAACCAGCCGGGGCTCAGACCGGAGTTGTCGTGCTCCACCCGAACTTTCTGCAGCTCTCCCATGTCCAGCATTTCCAGCAGGAAACGGTCTGTCTGCTCGCGTTCGAAAAGGTTCCGAAACTTCTGCCGCAGCTGCCGCTGGCCAGAGTCTCCATTGGAGCCGAAGATAGTGATAAAAACATTGGCATCTGTACCCGCTCCCTTCTCATCACATGTGATGACGATGATCTCGTATTTGACGGGAACCAGGCTTCGAGCTTTACTAGCGAAGCTCTCGATGGCCTTCGCACACTCAAAGGTCAAGAACTCATCTCTCTTTGGAGAGAGAGGGATGAGGGCATTGCAAGTGAAGATGTACCTGGAGGTGATGAGATGGAACAACATTAGTTTTTACCAAGAAATGGTACGAGTAGAATGAATGTCTTCTGGATGTAGATGTGGGTCACTGAGCAGTAACAGATGTCTTACTTATTTCCCAGTTCCCTTTCAGTGACAACGACCTCCTCCACATGCCAGTAAACCTCCCCCTTTACTTTCTTTCCATCTTTAGGTGTGTGGCCGAGGCAGATACCAGCGATGTCCCCCAGGTTCTTTGATGAAAAGTCAAACCTGTCAACATTTCCCCTGTAAAGACAGAAAAATAAATAAGGATGTTAGAGCGAGTAGCAGTTCCCTTAAATTGACCCACATACTTAAAATTCATGTCACTGCTAATTTGTTCTGGATGGTGTAATGTCATCATAGTGGATTGCAGCATTGGTCTGAGCTCGAGTGCTTGGTGCTGCTGGGATTATCATAATAAGTGTAAAGGCAGAATGAGAGGGAGAGAAAGCACATTTTTTTAAGCTTTTTCATGTAAACAAGTTGCAGCTCATTAAGTTAATCTTGCACCAAGTACCTACCGCAAGAACCTCTTTTTCTTTGAGGAGTTCTCCATTACAAATTCTTTTGATCGGCCCTTCCTCCCCTCAAGTACAATCCAGGCGTTTTCTTTGGTTTCAGTGTCTCCAGTTGTGATACAAATTTCGTATTCTAGAGAAAACAGGGGTGGTTAAAGTAAAAATTAAACAGTCCTGCACCAACACAATATACAACCTACATCTTAGCACAGGAATATATGGGATCATTTAAAGTTAAAATCCCTAAGGTTTTCATGATATCAAACCCCATTTTTGGTTATATTTGACTATCAATGGTCTGCATTTTTCAACAGTCATTAACACAATATGGTATTAACATTCTGTATTCATCTCTCTACATGATAGTTATCATTGTTTGGCTGCACTATAACTTCAAAGTAGCTACTTAATGAGAGTTTGCTGGACTCTCGAATTCAGGGACCTGTAGTATGAGGGTACAGTCACATGTGAGCGAAATTAACAATGAGGAATAATTGCTTCTGTTCACTTCCATTCAATGTGAGAATAAAACATTCGCTTCCAGTGGCAAAGCAAATTTGCGTCTCTGCATCGCATGGAGTTCAACTTTGGTGAACTTTGACCGATGAAGTAGCAACCTCAACCAACAGCAAAGAATTATGTATGGTTGACCACGCTTGTTGCCTTGTCTAACCAGCTGAAGTTTTTGATATGTGCCATGAAAAATACAAACTGCCCCTTATGAGAGATGATGCCTGGCTTGCTATAAGGTAGAAGACAGGCATGGACTGTAAGAAAATGAAAATCATACCATTACCTTTATATTTCACAGTATTTATTAGCAAGCTAACGTAATACAAAAGCTAGCTTGCTAATAATAATTGAACAAATACAACTGTCACACCCAGCTCTGCCCACATTTATCATGTATAACGCCCTGGCAGGCGATGGTTACTGGCCTGTATTTGCTCATGTGTGACCATACCCCTAAACCACACTTGCTGTTACCACGGTAACCACAGCTGTCACCAAATCAACCAGAACTGAGATCTCAAGGACTTTAAAATATGTAATTTGTGTCAGCCTTACTCGTCTTCTCGTTGAGGTCCAAGTAGTCGTTGTTAGCGCACGCCAGTTCTCTCATAATCTGTCCATCATCATCATTCTTGGCAAGCCAGCGATCACAGGGGAAACGAAATGTTTTGTCCATGATCTCATCCTTTACGTCAATATACTCCAAGTGCCATCCTGGAGCAGGACCTGGGTGTAATGTGATCAGGAAGCAAAGAAAAGACTAAGTAAAAATGTTGCCAAGAATGATGAAACAAGATGGATGCAGGAATCTTTCAGGCCAACGAGTAAAAAGCTGCGTCATCACTTCAGGTTCAGCCAGACAGTGATTTGTCAGTTGTTAGTGTTTGACAGCAGCTCCATGAAGTCATCAACTGTTCATCTTTCATCAATATCAGAGTGGCGACTCAGACATCTCCTGTGATGTCACACTAATTTATCTGTGGCCATATTTATTTTATGTTCAATGACTGTAATTTTAGTTGTAACCTAAATAAACAGTTATATGGCAGTTTTCACCATGCCAGTTACAAAGTGCAGCAGTCCACTGTGCAAAGTGACTGTTGATCTGATGGCTGACCTGAGTTGTCGTGCCAGACTCGCACTTTAGAGAGGTCTCCCATGCTGAGGATATCCGAGAAGCGGAATGTGTCCAACTGCTTGCGCTCGAACTTGTTGGACTTGCTACACTCTTTCAATGCCAGCGTCCCCGTGTCTCCATTCTCTCCGAAAATGATGATCCACACGTTGGCATCGGTGCCTGCCCCTGAGGAGACAGGAGAGTCACCTCATTTAGAAAAATGAATCTGAATTTCTTTTGCACTTGGACAAAAACATGTTGGATTAAACAAAGGACAATGCAACAAGGGTTAGCTGGGCTTGCTCAGTATAGTTTCATTCAAACTTTTTCTTTATAATTTCATTTCTAATCTTGAATTTTATTCTGACAGCATGAAACTCATAAAAACATTAACTACAAAAATGCACTTGACCTCATCTGTGAACAGTTAAGAGTGAGCTGATTATAAACTCAAAAGTGCTTGCAATTTGTTGTAGAACTTTTAGACTGCATTGCTGCCCAACTAATGCAGGGATTTCTTGAGTTGCCAATGAATACTAAGATTGCAGAGCCCCAAGGAAACTGATCGGCTAACAACCAGAAACACTATGCAAAAAGGAAAATGAGCACCAGAGAGAGGTGCGTACTATGACTCAGACAGCACATCTATAATCCCTCTGTGCTTTATTATTTCATTACTGTGAGTTAGACACTGAGTGAATGTGTATTAGGCGATGGCGAGCACAAACCTCACTCAGTCTGCAGCATTTTTTCAGTGACATGTCTGTACAAGAAACTAGAAATCTGATGTTTTAATTAATAGCTCTGTAGTTTTAATGAGCAGGAATAGAAATGTAGATGTTAAGAATTGCATTTGTCTTTTTATGTACCTCTCTGTATGCACATTTACATTCAATGCCTCATCACATTAGACATACAGATCATCCCAAAAGGATCCCAAAGGAGAGCATAACTATATAGTCAGAATTGCCTGTGTAATGTTGTCTGCATGTGTGTGCCTGTGCGTGTGCGTCTATCAGCCTGGCTCATTATTCCACCCAGAGCCTCAGTGGTGGTGCAGGGCTACATCTTAGCTTCCAGTAACAGCCAAGGGCAGAGAGCACTCCTTTGAAGTCGGCTCAGACTTCTCGCCACGCTATCGTATTGATCAGCAGCCCTACTGAGCTATAGAAAATACCGCATGAAGTAAAGAGGGAGCAAAGCCGTGTGGAGGGTTTCTGAAGAGGATTTCTTTCATTACCCCGTTTGAGTGAGACATGAATTATTCCAGATTTGCTCCTCCTGGAAAACACAAACGTCTGCACAAGGACAGGTCAACTGATCAAGTTCTTTAAACTGTTTTTTCCTCCACTGCAATAAGAACACTTCTCATAAACCCTCATAGATGGACTGCACTTAAAACTCTTGCCAATCTTGTAAATATTGTCTGTGGACTTCGTCTTGTGGTAATATGTTACTGACACTGCTGTATTGAGTTTACCCACCACGCTTTACCAAAAAGCAAATTCCACCAGCCTCAACCGTGTGTTCATTAGTAAATGACTGATGATTGATGAATAGCTATGTAACTTATCCATGAACTCCGCCTTGAGCTTTGGATAGTGGTCAAAGGAATGACATTACAGACATAAATCACCTCTACAAGGCAGCAGCACTAATTTGACATTACAGGGTGTGAAGTTCACTCATCTGAGAAATATCAAGCCACCATCCACTTTGAACTTAGCCATTTAAACACCTGCAGGTTACCCTCAGGTGCCTTATCTTGAAAGAGTTCAGGAAACAATCAACAGGAACGTGATGGCAAGGTGGACCCAGGACACACTTGACAGATGAAATCTCTCATCTGACATTTGAGTCCGTCAGGATCCCCCAGGAAGAGCTGCAGGATGTCACTGATGAAAGAGGATGTCTGATCTGCTCTGCTTACTGTGAGCATCCATGGATCTGACCTGATGCTGACCCTCAGATGAAAGGATGGATGGATGAATGATACTGGTATGCCTATTAAGTGGACTTGACATGGCCTTATCTGTTACATGTACTCGAATCCAGGGCATATTCAAATATGCTCAAAATGTCTCCCCCAAATATAATGATCAAAAATAGAAAAATAGAAAAAGAATTTTCCATGATACAGCAGGTAACCATGCACTGCCATCTCACATAATCATTAGTAAATGTAATCCTATCCTTATCATTAATAAGCCTAACAAATTACTATTATCATTACCACTGGCTCTAATATTACAGTGGGTGTACTGCGGTTTTGTGTGTTGTTTGTGTAGGTAGTGTTGTCATGACGCAGCAGAAGCTGATGCTCGACTGCTATGGGTTGGTACAATCAATGTCATACACTGTACTGTCTCTCAATCTCATTACTTTTTAAATGTGTTAAAAAGTGAAAAACCATAATGTAATATGAGTGTTGTGTGGGCTATATAACTGTTGTAGTGATAGCAGCTCATAAAAAGTGATAGTGTATGCACTTTTCCTGTGTGGCCCCCAATCATATTCTGGCTCCCATAACATGGCACTCAGTCATCAAAACTTTAAGAAACCTTGAGCCAAGATTTTGGATTCAAAATGCTCTAAAATTGTCAGCTTGGTCCTCAGTGTTACAGAGATTATTATGGCGCTGGCTCAAACTCCTCAGTTACTGTGCCTCACAGGTCTGATCTATACATGAACATAAAGGTGTTCCCCAAAGATCAATCCTTGGTCCCCTTCTTTTCTCCAAGAGCATGCTAGATAATTAATGGTGTAGGAAAGCAGAAAACTTTTGCTGGACAAAAACAGTTTATAATTTCTGATTTTTTTTAATGAATTTTTGCTTTTTGCTTGTAGATTGAAACAGAATAATTTCACTTCTGCGGGCTGCTAAAAATGATAAAAACTAAACATCAAACACTGACATACGTAACCTGTAGAGTAGAAAAAGCTTTGTTTAAAACCAAAAAAGGTGAGAACCAGTATTTTACAGTATGCCTGATAATGCAAGCAGATAAAGATACATACAGCATATCCCAAGTTTCACGTAAGTGTTTGCAATAACTGCCGCTGTTTATTAATTATCACTGGAAAAAACCCTGAAAAAGCTCCTTCTCTAACTGTAACAGAACAAGTTGCTACACATTCATCATTTTTGGTTGGGAATACCTGATAAACTTAACAAACCATTTTCATAAGAAAGCTGACAGCAGTCGGCATGTGTTGAGGAGTTACCTGCACAATCACTGGTCTTGACCTGGACTATATAGGTGGTGAGCTCCACCATCATCTCCTCGTCCACCACAGCAGCCATCTCGCAGATCATGGTTCTCTTGGGTCCACGTGTCTTGGACAGCCAGTCCTCATAGGTGAACACAGACACCTCCTCTGTGGTCAGGTTACGCATGATCACCTGGATGCACAGAGTTAGTTATTCAAATATGATATCACACTTACCCTAAATGTCATTCAGAATTATGACATTGATTTTTTCAAAATCCACTGTCGCAGTCCAATCAAAATAAAATTCACTGGAGAACTTAAATATTACAGTAATATTATACTGTAACATTATGACATATTAAGATTAAATTATGTAAATGTTTGTAGAATAAACACAGATCCATTTATAAAAAGAATATTGAATCAGGTAAAGAAAGACACTGTTAAAAGGGCAAATTTAAGTATTAACTCTGGTATAACATGAAGGAGTCTACAGCCATGCTAGCAGCTCTGTGGGGTTGTACTTAGCCAAAATGGAGCTTAAATGAAATGCTAACATGCTCAAAATGAAAGTGCTAACACTCTGATTTTCAGCAGGTATAATGTTTACCATGTTCACCATAGATTAGTGCTAGTGTTGGCTTGCAAGCATTTACCAAATAGCACTAAAGTGCACCTGATTCTGATGGGAATATTATTAGTTTTGCAGATGCTCTGCCATAAATCAAAAGTATTAGACGAGTTAAATTTTTGCTCTGTTTATGTCACTAGAGAAAATGTTGAGGTATCGAACTTAACAATGTTAGCAAAGTTACTACAATTCATCCTGAGGGGGACATGAGTGTCTGCACCAAAGTTTACAGCAGTCCAATAACAGTAAATCTCATGGTGGCATGGGATCACCAAAGCCAGCTGGATTCATCCTCTGGGCACCATGAATGCACAAAATTATTGTCAATCCATCAAACAGTTGTTGGGATATTTCAGTCTGAACCAAAGTGGTGGAACAAGATGATCATATGAATGAGCATTGTGTCATACATTGTCTTTTTATGGACACTAATGTGTATGAACAGAAACCCTGCCTCTGATCACTCATCCTGGGAAACATTTTGTTACTAGACAAAGATCCAGCTCAGGCAGCCACACTCGTATTACCTCTCCACTCTGCATATTTATTTGGCCAGATTACTATGCTGGCAGTCCGCCCGGTGCACTGTTGTGTCCATTTCAATACATAGACCCAGCAATCCATAAAGGGAGCACATCTGCTTGTGATGCTGAACACACAAGGCTCTGTGCAGGGTCAAGTCAAGGAGATGTTTGCAGTCGCTGAGTCCCAGGCACGGACGGACAGGGCTCGGTATTGTTCCTGACTGCTCTGCTGCTCTGCAGGCATGGTGCCTTTACCAGAGTAGACATTTGCATAGGAAATGTGTTCTGTTTCATTTGGCCTCAGACATCAGACTGAATTTGGAGGTGAGCAGTGATGCTGTCCTCACAGGGTCAGCCAGAGGGAGAAAGTACTGAACCATTTTGGGAAGCTATGTATATTAATGCAGTCGATTATATTGCTGGATTATGCATTAAAATTGTGTTATTTGCACTGACACACACCAAATCACACTGAAAAGAAATTAAAGATGATTTTTTCTCTCCCTCTGTTGACTACAGAGACACACACTGCTCATTACTGGTGTGTGTGTGTGTGTGTCTGTGTGTGTCTGTGATGCCAGAAACAACAGCATGATGAATAAAATGGGTCAATATGCTCACTCCAGGAACTCTGGGTGCCGCTGTGTATGTGTCTGTGTACGTGTGTGTGTCTTTGTGGGTGGGTGAATCATTGACCATTCTCCTGCAGGCATGGATAGATGTGTGTATGTGTGTGTGTGTGTGTGTGTGTGTGTGTGTGTGTGTGTGTGTGTGTGTGTAAT
>JAPZEB010000011.1:20866829-20880168 GCA_029783705.1 Chaetodon striatus
CTCTCTGTCAGACTGCACATTCCAACAGGGGAAGCCATGGGAATCCCATCTATGCTCTCATCAAAGCCACCAGACTCCATTGACATACACAAATTTTATTTTAAAAAATTTAGCTCACTGAACACAGGAGCTGCTGGTGTACTGCTGCCTCAATCAGTTAGTTCGTTTGTGTAATTGGGGAATCCAAACTAACCCTTTTCACCGTCAAAGTCACACAGTAACACAAATAATACAACTGATCAAAGCAGTGGTATACCAGCAGGTCCTGTGTTCAGCTATATAATGTAAATAATAAATAATTTTCTCAATGGAGTCTGGCTTTGAAGAGAGTGACATAACGGCTCCATTTTTTACTTTTTTACTGTCTGACGGTAAGATAAAGCAGTTAATAGCCCTTTAAACGACATTGACATTGTCTCAGCAAAAGCTGAACATTTTAAGCTTCAATTCAGGTCTGATTGCATTCACAAGTTATATTTTTGCAGATAAAGTACATACAAAATAGATTTCATAGTAGAAACTAATATATGTATTGAGCAGAAAAAAATATTTCCTGTCCAAGTTTAGCTGTGCAGATGATGTGGTTTCATCACCTGAAATTATTGAAATTATTCCACCTAAACCTTCCCTTACAGACAACGGACAGATGGATAGATAGATAGATAGATAGATAGATAGATAGATAGATAGATAGATAGATGGTTTTGTTTGTTTTTGGTGTGTCCTTTTGTGTCTGTCAATGTTTTGTCTCTGGGGAAATCTTGTGTCTGTTGTTTGTTCTGTGTCTCGTTGTGATCATATTCTGTTGTTTTTGGTAATTTTGTGTCTCTTTACGGTTATTTTGTCTTTTTGTAGACATTTTGTGTTTTGTGGGGCTTTTTTATGTAATTTTGTGCCTTTTTTTGTCATTTTGTGTTTCTTTGTAGCCATGTTGTGTCTATTTTGTGCATGGGAATGCTCTGTTGCTGTAAGTGTTGATGATGTGAATGTTCAAACTTGACCAGCATCAAATCCTGGGCACAAACCATCAGATTTCAGCTATTGGATAGAATCAAATCTCGCAAAGTTGTTCACAGGAAGAAATGGATTCTGAAATCGGACAAGATCAACTACTCTGGTCTTGTTTTTGATCTCGGTCAAAACCTCACTGTGTATTGTTCAAAACTTTTCAGTAGGACTGGGATATCATCAATCCAATTTGTGGACTCAGGGTGACTTTCCGGAACAAAATGCATTAAAACTTTTAAATTGGTCACATATATGCACATGTAGTTATATTTTGGACTGAACTATCTCAGTCATTTGTCATGTTACTTTTAGCTGATCCAACTTCTTTGCTGGCTTATAAAATATAATTTCATATTTCCATAGTGTGATTATTATCCTGATGAATGATGAGTGGTCAGGTGTTAAGGGTCTCCATGTGCTCAACCATAACAAAGCCCCAAGACTGTTAGAGCATGTCATGTTTGATATATGGTGCTGATTATCATCATTTTTTAAGATTTGGACCGGTGTCAGTGTAGAGACGGATTGGACATGGTGACAGAAGGGGAGAGAGGGGGGTAACATAACAAATTACAAATTAATTGAGCAAGTCCACCATCTTTCACCATACCATGAGTGCAGAAGTTCAGTTGAGTATGCCTAGTCAGAAATAACCACCCATCTAAAACCTAAACTCCAAATCTAACTATATTTAGCTATAGCTGCCATTATAAAACTTAAATTGCTTAACTTCTGCATCTTTATCTATCTGTCTAAACTCTAACTGGATTAATTCACTCTTCTTATGCTTGCCGACAGGGTAGAAATTGAGGACCTCAACAGCTACACTACAACTCAGGTATGATCTGCTATATTCCCAACCACCACTGACACTGACACCACTGCTTAATAATTGAGATGTTGACAGTAGCTTTGCAGAAGAGCTAATTGGAGAAGACAAAGCAGAGGTTAACTGGTCTGAAATGAGACAGTTAAATTAGCATCTTGTGTGCTCTGTGGCTCTTTGTAAATCAGGCAGCATATCAATGACTCATGTTATATGTGGCAAATGTATCTATTATTTAATAAAAATTTAAAAAAAAAAAAGATAAGGTGCCGCTGGTAGACACAAAAATGATTCAGCCATAAACATACAAGTGAGAAAATCCAAACAAGTTTATTTACAAACACAATACCAGTATAAAGAATGATCTAGAGTCAGTTAAGAAGCACTGTGTTATATATAACCTCCATAAAGTACACAGACCAGTTCCCTTCCTTTTTCCATTCTTGATTCAGTTGTGTCTGTGCAACAATTTAGTGGTGGAGCCAAAACATTTTTGGTGTTCATATTTGCTGAACTCATATCTCTTGTGCATAAACACACAGAGTCAGTATAAATGATGAAAGAAACAACATAAATCTTATTAGCAATGATGTCCTTCAAATACAACGGAAGTAATGGAGACAGCAGAGCATAAACAGAGGAGTGATCAAATATTCATTTACAGTCTCTTAAAACCTTTTGCAATGTACAACAAAATAAACAGCAGCTTTCCAGTGTGTAAATGCACATTGCCTTCGAGAGTGTTAACTAAATGTTCACAGTTCAAAGGGACAGGTGAAATAACACAGTGGTAACAAAAGCATTTCGCAAAAAGGGCAGCAACCGCCTTCATACGTGCATCTCCATTCAATAGGAACCGCATCCACTATTATACAATTCAACAAATCCATTCATCTCTCTGTGAAAAGGTTTGTGTATTTATCTTCAAAAGCACTGTGAGCTCCAGTGGAGGCTTAAGTGTAAACATATTTCAGTGATCATTGAAGCAGGCACACACAAAGCCAAGTATAGAGTAAAGTCATGCAGAGCGTTACATGATTATGAATGGAGTTTACAGGGAGTAAGACTTTGCTAATTCCAATAGAATACAAGCTGAGAACCGCACATGAATTCCTATACCTTAGAGAGTCTTAAATGTCCTTTGATTCAAGAGACAAACTAAGTTTTAGTTTGAAATTAATGTATTTGTAGATAAGCAAAACACATAGGTGCATTGCATATCGTATAGAGGGGGTTTGATATCTCATAAGGCAGCATGGCTTAAGACATGAATGACAACGAGAGGCTGGGTCGCTCAACAGTACTCTGAGTACTGTGTCGCTTTACAAATTGGACGGCCTTGAAAGTCAAAGTTTTGCTCAGGTGGTGTTATTTTAAAATATTTATCTGGCTTTTGTCCAAAATTATGACAAGCCAAAAAAGCAAATGAAAAAGAAAACATCCTTGCCTCTTTTCATACTTTTTTTAAACCAGAAATATCAGCGGGACTTTTTAGACGGGAGAAAGGAGGCCACTAAAAACAGGCCGTTTCAATGGTGTTTTTAAAATATTCACCCAGTGAATCTGGTGAATAGGAAATAGATTACAAAAGTAGACAATTGGATGTTACAATTTCATATTTTTTTCTCATTTTTTTTCTTAATATCAAGGTTCAGGTTTTGTTTTACACAAACATTAAAAGCTGCCACACCCACAGAGTGTCAAAGATAAAGAGAGAAGAGAGTGGGAATGAGGGGGCACAAAGACACCCACTGCGGCCCGTTTCAGCATAAATATCTGTGCAACGTTGAGTAGAAAACAACACCTCTGTACAGCAGAGCCACTAGAAAACTTCACAGAAACAACATCACTATGAAGACCACTTTTCACATTAAAAACAAGCATCCTATGGTTAAAGAGTCGGAGATAACCATAGTGATCTGATTGGCTAAGTAAACAAATAAGGTACACATCAAAAAAGAAGTATGTTGGCAGTCAAAGCAAGCAACCTTCACTGTGTCGTGGAATAAGTGAGAGCAAAGAAGTGTGCGCTCTGAAGGCCAACTCTCTTTTTAAATAGGGAGGAAATATTGTGTCATTGACTGAAATAAAACAGGTAAACCTGATTTAAAATAAAGAAACTAAGAGATAAACTACACTAAAGCAGTGGAGTGAGGGATCACGTGCACTGCCCCGTGTGTACGTTAATGATCCCGCGAGTATGCATATGAATGAAGTTGAAAATTTCGTGAGGCATCGCATGGAAGCCCGGCCGTGGCTTGACGTTGTCATAGTAATGGTGAGTGATAAAGATGCCAGAGGGGTTCATGGGGAATGCCCAGAAACCGTAGAGGTGGACTTCCTCACACATCTCTAAGGCGGCAGTGACGAGCATTAGGCCGCTGCTGACCCGTTTGGCCCGGACGCCCTGCACCGCCCAGAAACGCTGCACGTTGAGAAGGTACTGCGGGTGGAAGAAGAACACGCCTCTCTGGGAGTCAAAGTCATCCAGCATGTACTTGACTCTGAAAGATACATCGGTGTTGCGGGTGTTGTAAAAGGCGGGAAGCACCACTGAGGAGTTCTCGTAGTTCTGCAGGACTTCGTAAAATGGCCGCCGCCATTTCTCCAGCTTCTGAAATCTGCAGAGGAAGTGAAACATGAGATGCAAAGAGCCAAAAGAGAAAGAGACATGGACAGATAAAGAAAGAAAGAGATAGGCCTGATTTCTCGCTCAGACCCATATTTACAGTACCTCTCTGTGATGATGCTCGGATTTATTGTCACTAGATCTGTTTTCGTGCCAACATCAGCTGAGTACTTCTCATTGATGGGTGGTATATTGCACCTGCAAAAAAGAAAGCAAAAGCTCACTGATAAGGACTTTAAATGTATTCGATTTGACTTGACACAAACTAGGCATGCTGGTCCGCTGCACAATTAATCATCAAATAGTTGTGATCAGCAGTTGGGCATCTATAATAAATCAAATTTAAATGACTCCTCAACAGCAATTTTCCAAACATAGTTTAGCATCTGTGCCAAAATAGAGAGCTGACAGTCGTAGCAACAGTACCTTAGTGGGTTGGGGTTTAGTAACAGCCTATTCAGTGCAACACTTGGGGTCTCTTTGTGCACATCAGGCGCTCTCTAGTCACATATAAAATGCTGCCCAATCACAGACCAGAGCATTTTAACGCTGGCTGTCCAACTGCAAGATAAATGCTGGCATTGCACGTTTCTGCAAACCATGAATATGTAACATTTGTGGTGGATATGTTGAAACTTTACATTTCTACAATGCTGTGTTCAGTGTGTGGTTATGTTTAAGCACAAACACCACATGGTTGGGGTTAGGAAAATTTGTATTTTGGCTTAAAATACGTGGTTTTGGTGGCACAATGACAGTGGGAAATGCCGCCGATGTCTCACTAAAAAATAGCAAACTTTAGTTGCAAAATGATGCTGTAAATGACGCATACATGAAAACACCCAGTTTTGGTGGCACAACAACAGCTGTAGCACATGTATGCTGGTTTTTTGAACACGGGAAAACCCTTTATAAGTAGGTGATAGACTGCTTTTCTATTGCCAGTAGACCATAGCTGTGTGGACAAGTATAGTGTTTAGTGCCACCAAAAATGGGTGTGTACCTTTTTTTTCTTTTCTGGTGTGTCTCGTTCGACATCACGGACAGGCTGAAAACAGGTTAGTAAACAACAGAACGCAGTATGGAGGCTAATGAAATTGTAATAGCAGTTAACTTGTTTTTATAGCTCTTACTTACTTATTACTCTCTAAAAATCAGTGCCAACTAAATTTGGTACAATGTTCGAGTACTGCTTGGATGGATTTTTTGGCAGCCCTTCATGGCATTGCACCGGCAAAGGAGCCAAAATTAGTGCAGCCACCCGTGTTGTATTTCCATCTCTGCCAAGCAAAGCAAATCTGGAACCAATAAATATCTGTGACTATTGCAGAGTAATTTGTCCTGGAAATGAATGACGATTGTATTCTTTCCCATAAACTACAAAAGCCAAATGTTTGTGGGTGTTTTTGTCCAGTGGGAAAGGGGTTCAAGTCAGTTTATAAACATGTAATCAGAGCTACGTCACTTTAAAAATGTTAATATGATGCATTTGAAATGTACAAATGTAACGTATCTGCTTTTTAAAGTAACGTACAATACCAACATTTTCCTCTGGTGATAGGTCTGAGGAATAAGTCATTTTATGTGACCGCATGCTTGTTTGGCTTTGACTCTAAGTCCAACTTTTATTCATAGACAACAATAACAAACACTGGAGGATTATATCCTGTATACCTAAACACAAAATCTGCTGAGTCAATTTCCTTTCCACATTTGGTGTTCTTGATGATGCCACCATTTCCAATAACAGCACATTTCTTGTACTGCGATTTGGAATACGGCATATCCTAGATGACACAGACATGTTTTGTTAGATTCACACAGACAGCACTGTGGGCTCTTGAAATCAAATAGATATTACTATCAAGTTTAGTAGCATCAGACCAGTGTTAGCATAACAAAAGCCAATATGGAGGAGCACTCATGAAGAGATGATGAACTCACATCTGGGAACATCTTGAAGACTTCAGTGGTGATGGGAAGAATACCACTGGTGTCTACTTCATACCTCAGCTTGGTCCCTGCAGGAGTGTTCCTCTTGGTGGTGAACAGAAAGGAAGGAGCATTACAGCAGCGAGACAGAGACATCCTTCAGGAGGACACCAAAGAAAGGAGACAGTTAGTTTCTTTGTAAAAGACTGCATGCCACAATCAAAACCATAAATAGCATATCCCTTGTGTTGATATTGGCTTTACCTCCTCATTGTTTGGAGTCCCACAGACCCTGCTTCTGTATGTGCAAAAATAGCAATTGGAAAATCAACCATGTTCTTTTTTTTTTTTGTTTGAATACATTTTTTTCTCTTTTCTTGTGATCTTTTTAAAACCAAAAAATATAAAGAAATGTTGTTAAAGTGACCCATTCCTTTGTCACAAACTGGGCTTTCACATTTAATGAAGGTGACATAAAGCAGAAATGACAATAAAGCGTTATCGTTACTGCACCTAATAAAAACAAAGATTTCATGTTAAATGTGTGAGAGGGCTATGCATGAACAAGTATAGACTCGTTTGTTTGCCAAAAAGTAATTTACAGATGAAGACATGTGCAGGATATCATTATGTAATAACGCTAATATGTTTGGGTTGACCCGCAGAATACAATATTGGCATTGTACATTTCTGCAAATCATAAATATGTAACATTTGTACGTCTTATACATATCATATCACAATTCTAAAGTGATGTAGTTCAAATTACATTTAGCTGTATGAGCTCACTTTCTCATCAGGAGGAGCAGAGGTTCATGGATGGTGTAACACCTAGGTGAGACAGCTGCCAAGTAACAGCAGTGGACCTCTGTGTGAGACCAACAATAGTGGGTGTTTTAAGCAAGAGATGGGGACATTTACGGCCATGTTTGCAGCATGTTTTTTTTTTTTTTTTTTTTCATAAGAAGTGGGGATATTTCCAGCTGTGTTTGTAGCAACAAAAGCAGGTATTTTAAATGAGAGTTTGGGACATTTATAGCTGTGTTTGTAGCAAAAAAAGGAGGTTATTTTTTAACAAGAGGTCAGGACATTTTAAGATGTGCTTGTGACAAAAAAAGCAAGTATTTTTAATGACAGTTTGGGACATTTCCAGCTGTGTTTGTAGCAAAAAGCGAGTATTTTTTTTAACAAGAGGTTGGGACATTACCATCCATGCTTGAGCAAAAAAAAACGTGGCCATTCTTTAATGAGAAGTTGGGACTTTCCAGCAGTGTCATTGGAACATTTTAGCAGTGGTTGTGTTGACAACAACAGTGTATTTTTTGAGGTAATGTTGGTACATATACATTGGCGTTTGTGGCATCAACATCCAGGTACCTTAAGCCGATACATGATGTTTTCCTAACTCTGACTAAGCGTTTTTGTGCCTTAACCAAACCACACATTAATCACGTTGTTGTCACAACACAAAATAAATAAATGCAACGTTCAAATCGAACACATCCATGGTTTACAGAAACGTACAATGTCAACATTGATGCTGGCAACTGGATTGCTCTATTTGACCTCTGAACAAACTGTTAAAACTGTTACAGAAATCCAAATAGACTTATATAAGGATATGTAAATACACCTTTTTACAGCTGTAGTCTCTGACACTTTAAACAGAAGTTATGTGGCAAACCACTGAAACATATCCCTGATCAAAATCCAGCAATTCTTGATAAATAAAAAATATCTTAAAGTGTTAAGTCAATGTTAAGTATGTTTTTGAGTTGTTAAGGACCCCAGTGAGTACACAGGTTTAAAGCACCAAAAAACAGAGGCAGTGGGAAAAAAGAGAAACATGCAGTGTGCAAAGTGTGTAAAAAATCTAGTCATTCATAAGAGCATTTCCTCCGCTGGTGCTGAGTAATGCTTACTTAAAGTTGCTGGTCTCCTCCTTGTTCTGCTCCCACCTACACACCTGCAGGTTTCGCCATCTCTCAAACAGCTCTGAGGTTTTCACCCTGGCAGACAGGCAGAGAGACTTGTGGAATGAGGAAGGATACCCATGGCCATGTATTTTCCGATTAATGTCTCTACAAGGGTAGTAAATTGAAGAAACATCGTAAAAAAGACTCAAAAAGACAAAGGGGGGCAGAAAATTGCAGTGGTTACTGTGTGATGGCTCTACTGATGCCACTGGATCTAGACTTCTTAATACAAAGGCAGAGGCTTCATCAAGGATGTCTGTGAATAGCTGTCCTTGAACTGACATTTCCTTAGAGATGATTGGGAGATGGGATTTGCTCTGGGAGGCAGAGTGGCACCATTACTTTCACTGTCTGGCAGAGTGACAGCAGCTGCTCTCTGCCTCATGGCCCTTCATCAAGCGCCCAGAATGTGTTTGACATTAAAGTTTGGCAGCCTGAGGGACACGCACAAAAGGTCACTGGACAATGTTCACATTCATACAACAGGAAATGTGCTGCTCAAATTGCAGTGAACACAGCAGGCTCATTGAGGAGTGTAGGCTAATGAATATGTGCGTTGATCCACTCCATAATGTGTTACATATGATGTGTTATATATATGTTGTGCTGCAGTTAGACTAACAATAAAAGCACTGTCAGCTGTAAAATGCTGCCGATAAAATGGATGTCATGTGGCAAGATTTAGGCATTGTTCTTGCCTTCAGTTAAATGTTTGCAGTGGACAATTTGCTATTTGATGTTTATTAGATAATCACAGAGTCCTCTGCCAGTTAATCACTCAGTGATTATGATAACAGGCAGAGTGAAATAATGTTCAAGAGTCATCAAATCCATTCATGGTCACAACATCAATTCAGATGAATCTCTGCCCAATTTATCTCAACAGCTCTTCAACAGATCCTTTTAACAGGGAGGTTGTTTTTAATCAAATGGCAAATGTGAGCACTGAAGGTGGGACTGACAGACTTTAGAAATGATATACAATAATTTGCACATCACAAGTATTTGTGAGGGGAATGTTTGCTGTAACATCAAATCACACTAGAGGGCATCTTGTGATAGGATTATTCTAGCTGTGATACAGCAGTCTGCAACTTAAAACAAATGTCGACCAACGACATGAAGTGGAGGGGTAATGCCCCCTTACCCACCTCCTACTCCCTACATGGCCCCTGGCTCAGACCACACCCATTTTGGAAATTGACCGTCATTTTGATCTCAACTACACGCACCTGTGAAGTTTTGTGAGCAACTGATGTTGGGAGGACCACAATTCACCATGGTGACACACACACACACACAGACACAGACACACACACAGACTCATGAGGTGAAAACAATACCACGGGTAAACATCTCTTTTTTTGGTCTGTAATTACTATACATCATCTCAACACATTCATAGGATGAATTGTTATAACAATGGTGAGTTTCACCATCAGATCAAACATCAGGTCAGATTTTTAATCTGTCCAGTAAGCTACTTTGTTTCTTGATCAAATACCTGCAAAACAAATGCCATTCCCATCAGCCTCAGCTGCAGTTTATGCTTTGTGCAAATTAGCAAACGTTAGCATGCTAACACTCTGAAATGGTGAGCATGGTAAACACAGTACTATCTGAGCATCAGCATGTTTGCATTGCCATGTGAACATGTTCGCATACTGGCATCAGCATTTAACTCAAAGCCATGCTGGGCCTAAGTACAGCCTCATAGAGCCGACGGTGTAACGTAAAAGAGTATTTTACAGTTCTCACTAAACACAGACAGTTCATTGTTTCCACAAATCAGGTGGGGGATTTCTCCCTAACTTCTTGACAGGTACTTGAGGATCGCCTGAGGGGGAATAAGATGTTATTCTAAATAAGGTTGTCCGCCGCAGGTGAGAACACTCACATTGTCAAGACTTTGACGTCCATAATCTCCTGCCTGAGCTCCCTGCAAGCAGTGGAGTTGTATTCATATGAGCCATCGTAGTTTTCCAGATACCTGGAGGGATAGACACAGTCATCCTCGGCCTAAACTTCTCCACACACAAGAAAATCAACACAATTACCAAAAAAAACTGTGGAGATAAAAAGCAGTATATAAAACAGTGTGCTGAAAGGACACCATAAAGGAAAATAGCTCACATTTACTACAAAATGTCTTCATGAATACTAGTATATCAGTGTAGCGTTGTGGGATGACAAATGACAGAAGTGATGTAACTGATTTAAGGCGTCACAGACGTGATATTAACATACGGCTTACTGGACACTTGCACCAGATTCTATTACATCTTAGTCTAAACCAACTAATACTCTTACTGAGGAAGAAATAATACCTCTCATATTTTCACTTATTTAACTGGTTACGATGAGAACTTGCATGGTTTAACACTGGTTTAACACTGGCGTGGTGTGATTAAAATGTAAATATATGCTGTTTATTAATTCAGAGAAGAAACAGAGAACAATCAGAAAGAGAAAAGGTGTTGATTCCAGTGTGCAGTTTGTTCAGATTTGTGGATCAGATAGCAGTGTCTGGTTGATATGAGTATAAGAGTATGTGTTCTTTGATGTGAAGCAGTACAATTATGAATACATTTATATACTTAACTGCATAAAAGTAATACTGTATGTCAGTTGGGCTGGAAATAACAATATGTCAATACATTGTGCACATAAACACATACACAGATATTCATGCAAACTTGTCATCATAATTACCAATAAGATTTTTGGAATTTAATGTTTTCAATAGAGCTAAAAAATCTGATACATCTATTTTACACATATAAAACAATCATTACACTGAAATGGCAACATTAACCAAACAAAAATAATGTCTTCAGCATGGTGGCGTGACTGTGTTTTTGGTGGATTTGACAAAAAGCTTCTGCAGAGAAAGCTGAAGGGATTCATACTTGATGTTAAATTTGTATCACGGTGTCAGTATGTTGCCATTTATCTGTGCACTGATGCCTCATTTCTTGCAGCACATTGTATTTACGTGCAATCAGACAGCAGTCTGGATAAAATGTGTGTGTTTGTGTTTTGGGACAGAATGGAGGTGGTGGTTATGATGGAGTCTGAAAGGGGAGAAGAAGGAAACCACCAGTGTAACGTTCTTTGTTTCTATGTTTTCAAGATGTGTAAATCATGTTGGGCAGAGGACATTTAGGATTGTTATTAAGCTCCAAAAATGAACAAAAAAAATCTAATTTCCATAACTGCACTTTGGAAGAAACAAGCATAGATGAGATGTAAGTACCTTGTACACCGATGGATGTTAATAAGTTAGTTGTTAATGGAGTGGTCTGAAATTTGGAATTGCTGTCTGCATTTGAGAATATTTTAAAGCGAGACTCTGTGACTATGTGGAAGAAGAAATGATGAATAGTTCCTCTTACAAATAAAAGGTTGAATTCAAAATGTATGATACACTCTTCACCTTCCCTGGAAAGGAAACTAGCAAAATGCAAACTAGCATTAACAAGTCTGTTTGCTGACTTTATGACTCCTGTCATAAATTTCTCCTGTTACAATATATGTCAGCTTGTGACAGAAAAACATGATGATGCCTTTAAAGAAGCTTTATATAATAGTCAGAGAATTAATATAGCAGCAAACCATCATTGCTATGTAATGATATAGTGTTTTGAGTGAAAGATATAGCATCCTAAGCAGAGAATGGAGTTGTTAACTGCTCTATGTGTGTTGTAATTCAAACTTCTCGTGGTTAATACCATTAGGTCTGTCACCACTGTCACCATTGTTAGCACTGTTCACGCTATTAGCACCATTTGCTGCTAACCTCCCACTCTGCCATTTCCATTATGAGAGCCGTGTGCAGACAATCTCTGCATTATAGATATGCTCTGAATATCATAAAAAGCTCATTTAAAGCGGCTGCATCAAGAGAATCTGGGAAATTTAAGGAAAGTTCAATGAACAGTGAGCGCCTATGATCAGCTGTTGCTTGCATTTGAAGCAGCGTTAAAGGATGGTCTCCATAAACTGTTCTCCTCCTGCTGTTTCTGCCGGGCACGCGCTAACATGGCAGCAGCTAACATCCAGTACCAAGCCCTGACTCTGTCTCAGGCCCAGAGTTCACTGCCACAGCAGTAGCCCCATGATAAACTGACAGAGAAAGACCAGGGCAAAGAGGTGCTGAGCGAATCAATACACTGTGTGCAGCTCCACAACAAAATGAGATTTTACTAGTTTTAATTAGTCAAATTTGCAGTTAAGTTGTGGTAATTGGATAAAAGATAAGAGAGATAAGAGATTGGCGATAACTGATCGTAACATCACAACATCCTGGAGGGACTGAAAATGCCTCCCCTTTGTTAACCTGCCATCCTACTCCACACGCCTCAAGGTCAGTGATAGGTAGACTAAAGTCCAGGTCCTACACCTATGACCAATAAGTTATTGAAAATTATTCAATTTTGACGAAGCTTTTTTATTTTTACCAGTGCAGCATTTGTAGCACTGGTTTAGCAACCAGGAAACTCACAGACCAATTGCTTGTGTTGGAAATTATCTCAAGCTGCACAGCCGATCAAAGCATTTTATTACAGTATGCATCGTGACTCATATCAGTGAGTGAGATACACACACGGGCGAGACGAAGAAAAGTAACTTCACATGTAGACAGAGACCTCCCGTCCCACTTCTCCATCCCCTAGTAGCAGAGAAAGTGCAGGGGCAAAGGGCTTGTTTAGCTAAATATGTCTCATCTGCCTGACTCATTGATCCGTTCTCTGTCTGAGGTTTGTGCAACTTGGAATCTATGTCCCGACCATGGCTCTGAAATATCAGTCTGTGTATTGATAAATCAAAGGTGCTGTCTCTGGTGCTGAAGTAGCAGACGGATTTGTAATTTGAGTCCCGCGCTTCCATCAGTTTTGTCTTAGATATCTATGTATATATATATATACATATATATATATACGTATATATATATATATCATAATATTC
>JAPZEB010000011.1:20890321-20901581 GCA_029783705.1 Chaetodon striatus
CGAGAGAATCGCCGAAGGACTGACCAGCCGCGGCTTTCCTCGGTACGTCACCGTTTACGTCACACGCTGAGCTGCACATTCTGTTACTAGCTCACGCCCCAGGCACTCCCTGGTTTTTTTTTTATACTGCCAATGCTGAAAGAAGACGGATTGGGCTTTCCTGCAAAGTTGCACAATTCCTGTTTAAAAAGGGCTTCTGTTGGAATGCTGGTTTTCTGGCCGATCAGTTGATGCTTGTGTTCACTGTCTGAATTTTTGTTGGTAACCAGCACTGGAGTCTTAAGTGTATCAGCTCCCCCTCCACATTTTTTATGCAGGTGTGGTTGAGACAGTATTGTTTATAGTTCCTATCTTGTTACAAATCAACAAAAAGTAGATGAAAACCAGACAAAGCCTCCTCCTAACTGAATAGGACACACTGTGAAGTCACTGAGTGTAAAAGAAATGCATGAACTTCATTTAGGTTCACATTTCAACCCCTTAGCATAATTTTAATGAGCCGAGTTTGATCAGAATAAGAATCAGACTCAGAATCAGAAATACTTTATTGATCCCAGAGGGGATAGAGAATAGAGAATTATAATCAGAGAATTATAAGAAGTAAGAATAAGAGTGTGAAATAGACAAATGTAAATAGAAATCAGTAAAATAAACTAGACATGAAAATGTACATTAAAACTAAAAATAAAAACAGAATTTGCATTATGCTACAGTGGTTGACCCTAGTACTTCAGATATTAAAATATTAAAAATAATATATATCTCATCACTGCAAGCTAAGCCAAATTACAAATCTCAGTAATTTATCTTTAACAATTTTCTTTTTTTCTCAAAGAAATTACCATTATGAAAATGAGGTGTTCTTTCAGTTTACTTCTTTGTTTTTTAGCCAAGAACAGGGTGTTCTCATCATCCAGAGGAGGTAGAATTTTGGGGAAAGGCACTTTGCAAGATGCAATATTGTGCCCTCAATGTTTGTGTTGGGCTCTAAGAAACTTGATAAATTGTTAGAAGAAATCTCTATCTGTTTAAATTATGAATTGAAATTATTTTCACCAATGTTCAAGTAGTCTGTGAATAATGGAAGATTGTTTCATGTTGATACAAAAGTCCCCACTCTTCCCTAGATATTTACCTTTATTCTATATGTTTTTCCTTCATTGTAGTTCATGCCATAAAGTGACAGGCTACAAACAATATTCTTAATTATACCCATTCTCTTTCTAATCAAATGGCTATTTCAGTTTCACTGTCTCCCGCCCACTGTTTTAGGGCCCTAAAAGCTTGACAGCAACATTGTGGCAAGCTAAACCCTGGCACCACGACAGCAGCACCTCTTCAGAGCCAAACTCCTGACAGAAGTCAGTGGATCTTTACAGCACTGCTGCTGATAATTGTGTTAGTCCCATTGATTTCTGCCAGTGTCCACTATGACAGCTGTTTGAATGTGTCATCAAAGTCCATCTGGTACAGTCTGGGCTGCTTCAGCAGTGTGCCTTAACACCTTTACAAGCAGCAGAGTCGTAGGTGGGTGTGAAAGAATAAATACCTGAAAAAGATTTATGCAATCTTAATGGTGTCAGACTCTTAAAAAAGTGGGAAATGTGGGAGGATTTCTGCCCTGCACTTTAAGGAGTGAATGCTTTTGCAAATTAAGCCCGCTACTTTTAATGACACATACTGCACAAGGAACACACACCATTTTACTTTAAGTAATCCATATCAGTGAACCACCTGGAGATCAGATGAAAACACTAAAAATTGAATAACTTTGTCACATTTAACCATTAAGCCTATTTGGGTCAAGTTTAGGGAGCCAGCAGGCTATAAGCAAAGAAGGCAGACATTGTTCTTTCAAGCCACGGCCCTCTGGACCTGAGGCAGTCCCAGAGCAGACTGTAGTCCCTCCAGCATGTTCTGGGTCTGCCCTAGGGCTCCTCCTAGTTGGATATGCAGAGAATATCTCCAAAAGGAAGCATGCAAGAGACTTCCACCCACTCCTCTTTACACAAAGAACAGCGATCACAGACACCCCGCTGAGGAAGCTAATCTATATTCTGTCTTGTATTCACAGTCTTATACTGTATGTCACTATGAATTTGTCATCATGGGCCTGGAACATATCCATGACTGGATTAACCTGCCAGGCAATGGGTTAAAAAAACTGCTGGGATCTACTGACACCCACCTCCTCTTACTTTGTGTACCTTGTAGCCTGATATATTAAGTAAATTTCAAATACAGTCAAGTGCAGCTGACAAAGCATACAACACACTGCAGATTGGGGATATAAAAATTACAACACCTGTTAATAGCACAAAAGCTTTATACAGGTTATATGATGACAACTGAGCCATCTCCATGACAATTTACTCAAGATACAACCAAAAGCCCCAGAAAAAGCTAGACTTTCAGTTAAGATTATCTCATCTGGCTCAATATATTTTGCCCAAAGCCCCAGAAGTAGCCTACTCTTGAAGGCCTATACTAGAACAGCGTACCACCTGGGTCCCAATTTGTTGTGTCAATTAGTTTGATTTAATTTGATTTAACACAGATTTCAAATGTGCAAATAAAAGCACGCTATCAAACAAAAACAACTATTTTGACATCAAGATTAGATGTTATTGTAGGCCCCACGCTCACCTGCACAACATTAATCCACCTTTAAATCTCATGCTCCATTTTACACTAATGAACAAACCAATATACTTGAACCCATTTAAGTTGGGTCAGTAACACCATCCCAGAATGACGCGGCAATCCATCATATTCTTGGTAAGCCTTTCATGGCTTGACCCTTGACCTTCATTAGGGCATACATGTTTACAAATGATCAATTACCTTTTTAAAAATATATAGCTACACTGGGTTGTTCATACCTGTTTTTATTTTGTTTAATATTATTTTAATATGTGGTGAGTGTCAGTGTAGCAGTATTTTTAGAAGAGGATGACCCTAACCCTAACCTTAACCCTGTTTTTTTTCCTATTTATATGAATTTTCTGTCTCACAAGCAACAAAATCCCGAATAAATACATTCCAGTGTGTTATGATGACATTGTTTTATAAATATAATATGTCAAAAACAGGCACGGTCAAGTAAAAAAAAAACACGTTTATTTTAAGCCGTTTTTAGCTGGATATTAGCTTATTAGCCAAACGCTACATGGGGTCACATTTCTGTGTAACACAGGAAGCAGCGCGGATGTGATTTGACGCTGCACAGGCTCCTCTTCCGGCCTCTTTTCCCTTAGCCACCGGACGAAAATGGTAAGCTGAAACGCTGGCAGAAGAAAATCTTTGAACATCTGTGTAATGTGCTGTTTATCTGACACGGACTGTTGTTGTTTCGATGTCGGATAAACATCACAACTGTTTAGGTGAAGCATTTTTGAGATGACGCTTTATTTTAATAAAATTATTGCTGTTGCTGTCCCTTCCATCCAGCATTTATTAGCTGCTCGTAGCACTGAGGTTCAGGGTTCAGGATGGGCCTAATTTAACCGGGAGAACCCCAGATTACTGCAAAACGATTCTGAATATCTTCGGTTATACCCGGTAGTTTACCACGAATTTAGAAGTTATTATTCATCTTGTAAAGGTAATGGAAGCGAGCTGAATGACTTACTAGCTTTATCAAAGCGGTTAGCATAACCGGCTAACCGTGTAGTAGTGAATGTGCTTCATGTGTACACAGCCAGCATGAGACTGTAATTGAAAGACAGACGCATTTTTTGTGGCTGAAGACGGGAAATTGGACGTGTTACTCCTGTTTCGAGCCTCATATTAATTTGTTTTACTGCCAACACTAAGGCAATGATCAATGTTGTCGTATTCATTACATCCATTATCAGGTGTGTTAGCTTCTACATGAGTCTTGTCAGTGATGTTCTTAAACACAAATGTCTGAACATATGACTTCCTGTGATTCTTACTTCTGTGCTGAGACAAGACTGTCAAAAGCTTTAACCGGCAATGAGGCCTTTGGGAAATGTGCCTGACATCCTACTGTTCTTACCTCTCAGACGAAGGGAACTTCATCTTTCGGTAAGCGCCGGAACAAGACGCACACCCTGTGTCGTCGTTGTGGGTCCAAGGCCTACCATCTGCAGAAGTCCTCCTGTGGCAAGTGTGGCTACCCCGAGAAGCGCAAGAGAAAGTGTAAGTCACCCAGTGACATGTTTGATATTGAGACTATGCTTTTGCTCATAACATAACAAGTGTGCTGTTGCAAATGTTCCCAAATGGGCAGGTAAACATGCAGGAGACTGTCTCTGGTGCTTGTGTGATAGTGGTAGAAGTCATGTTGTGATTGTCATAGTGTAACAACCCACAGTGACTTCTTCATGATATGGTGTCCCAACATAATGAGTTTTGCAGTTTGAGCTTATTCTAAAAAAAGTTATTCTTACATTGTTACTTGTGATGCACAATTTGAGAAATTATTCTCCTCAGACATAATGTCCAGACAGCAGCAGTCATTGTTTATTGTCATTGAGAGAAACACACTTGATAAGATTTGTCATTTCACCAGGGATACATACTAATATCTTTAAGCGCTCCCCCTAAAGTTTGGGCCAAAGTGCCTTCTTAATAGCTTACATGTAAACTTATGGAAGTAGATACAGCCTACAGAACAGGGTTATAATGTAACTTAGCACAGCTTTCCTTCACTGTGACACTTGGGCAAATGAAAAGACATAAACAAAATAAACAGAACATATCTTTTGTAGATGTAGTGTGTTCAGAGATGATGCTAATGTTAATACTGGCCCCACAGCCAACCAAGCCCCTAAATTTGGTGGCTGCATAGTAACTTTTAGTGGCACTAAGTTAGGGGCATGGTTAACGACATGGTAATGTTCATAATTTCAGTTTTTGACCTGAAAGAGCGTTGGTATTGTTGAGCTCTACGCCGATGTGAATGGCCAAGCTGCCTTGATGCATACTAGTGTTTGTTTTTATAGACAACTGGAGCGCTAAGGCCAAGAGGAGGAACACCACTGGAACTGGCCGTCTGAGACACCTGAAGGTCGTCTACCGCAGATTCAGGTAAGATCTTAAGATGTATTTAATATTCTTCACTATAATAACACACAGCAGAACGTAAGAAGTGTTTCTTAAAGAGTTGATGATGCTTGTGTTGGTTTTGCTATGAACCCCAGTTTGCTGTCTGTGCTACAGTTAAGTGTTGTTGGGCTTTTTGTGTTAGAAAGGCATCAGTAATAAAAATATAATGGCATCTTGATGGCTTGTAATCCCTGCTTGGAAACACAGTCAGTGTCAACACAGCTCAATAGCAGAGCCAATGTTTGGAGCTCAATTTGATAAATAGACGTCATTTACTATAAGCACGTTTACTTGAGTGCAGGCCGTGTTTATGGTGTCCTAACAGTTGCAGAAGTGATTTAATGCAAACAAATTTTAACTGTGGCCTTTGAGCTAATTAAATGTTTCAGACTCTTAGCAAGATTGCAGCATCTTACCTTTCACTGCAAGGACGAAGCTGATGTCGGCTATTTTTCATATTGATTTCAAGCAGTGATGTGCAATAGTAAAGAAATATTAGACGGGCGTGTTTATAAAAAATGACACATTATATTACCAGATTATGATCAGTGTTGTTGACATTGCATCATGAAAAATATGTTGTATCTGCAAACAAACATTAATGTAAACAACTTAGAACAAATGTTTACAAAAGCTTCAAGACCCATTTCATGACTGAGCTGTTGTGATAGTTGAACTGAATGTACTTAGCAGCTTTTACTGGGAGACTATAAACATGAAGCTGTAAACTAAATATCTGTGGTAACGTGTTCTGTCAACATTTTAAGTGCGCCGAAACTAGACAGGTTTTTTTTTTTTGCCTTATTTTTGCAGCAGGGAACTGAACAGTGCATTTTCACCATCAGGTGTAAGAGTTAGACTCCCACAGATCCATTCCCACTTCCACTCAGGAGAAAGAGAGGAAAAAAAGGCTGTTTGTATCTGTAATGTGCATCCAGTGGCAGGCAGTCTGCTGTACTTTATTGTGAACAGTAGTTTTCACATGTTATTTGCTGGCTGTCACACATATAAAATGGAGAACATTTAGCAGAGAAATGTTGTTCACAGTGAGATTCTGTTAGCAACCTGTCTTTGGTCCTGTTATAAGACTTGTCAGTGCTGCTTACCAGTGATGGTGAAAAAAAATGTCTGAACAAATGAACTTAATATGATATCAGTGTTTTCTCTGAGGTAAGCAGCATTGGTAAGACGAGATCAGAGACATTAAAGTGAATTCTCTGTGAGCACAGATGGTGTTCCTTGAAGTGGAGCATTGAGAAGGTTCCAGGTGTCTCTAGCAAAACAAACAACCTTTTAAATATAATTCATGTTAATCACCTTTTTAGTAAAGTTCAGTTGGCTATGATACTGTAGGTTTTGCTTTGATGACAAGTATTCCCTCATGCAAAACGAACCTAGATAGTTTTGTCTTAGTTAATATTAATCCTGCCCCCAGTTTCATTTAGCCTAGTTATGCCAGTTCCAGCAGCCTGGTGTTGTTTATGCAGGTTTCATGCTTAACTGGGACACTTCAGGAACGGAGCCATGGTTATTAGTTACACCTGTGCTTCCCCTGAGATGACAGTGATTTATCAGCACACACTGTGTGGTGTTAACAACATTAATTTTGTTAATGGTGACTCATTTCTCTTTAGTTTTAACCAAAATAACAGTGTTTGTTTACCGTAACATGACTGTCGTTTGTGCAACAAACTTTGTGTTTATCCTTCTGTTTTCAACTAGTCGGTGAGAATTAAATATTTTTTGTTAGGAATTAATCATCAGCTTTCAACAGCTGTGTTTTTTTAGCAGGTTACCTAGCTAGTTAGCTCAACAGCCTGTAACTACTGGCAGTGGACAAACTGTGGCATCAAGTAAAGCTCTGAGCACATTTTCATTTAGTAAAATAGAAATTTTTAGGGATATTAAAGTGACTTGTGACTTTCAACCAGGGTTTACCTCCATGTTTTATAACTTTACTTAAATGGCATTTTTCTGCATCAACCTCACCTTTTGGTTTTTCTGTTTTCCAGGAATGGTTTCAGGGAAGGCACCACCCCCAAACCCAGACGTGCTGCAGTTGCTGCCTCCAGCTCATCTTAAAAGACACATTTTTGGTTAAATAAATGTGATGTTAAACAGAAGTATCAGCCTTGTCTCTTGATCTTTGAGCCTTATTGTCTGATCAGTGATGGCTAAAGACAGGTCATGATTGATGTTAACAGATAAATTACACACACGGTGTTAAGACTTTGTCACTTGGTTCATTTTGTGCAAATCTTTAGTACAATTAATTTTTGTCAAAACCAAACAAACCTGAAATAAATGTTTTCAGAAACATGACCCATTGTTTTAATCACTCACCTGTAGGTCCTACCCATATACTGTTTATTGTCCTAACATTATCTCTAAAATACACCAAACTTGCCGTAAATTATTTTAAAGGTTCGTACATCACTGTTATTTTAAGACATATTTCAATCTGCCTGAGGTCTTTCCTTTTTGAAAGTGTTCGTTTGAATAGTAATAAACATGCTGAAAAATCTGCATCAAAGCATGAACATAAAGAGGTGTTAAATGAAAACCATTTGCCTTGTAAAACTGAATCAAGATGAATGATTAATTGGGTCTAATTAAAATAAGAGGTCCAAAAATCATAACAGATAACCTGTTCTTACAATGAATCAAATATATCAAATGTTCTTTAAAAAACGTTTAAATACTAATCTCAAAATACAGTATTCATCAAATGCAAGTCAAATTTCGTATCTGTGAATGACCTATAGGAATTTCAGTAAAAGTTACAATTCACACAATTTGCAGACTTCCTCGCTGAAATCACACCATGTCAGACAAAACACTGAGTTTACTGTGATCTTCTAAATCAAATACATTGTATATTGACTGAGATGGTTCTTTGCTTTTGTCTCGTGCTTACCGGGAAACCCTGGTAAAATAACATCCTTGGAGATAAACTTTTGCAGCCTAGCTTGTTCGAATATGAAATAACTAAAACCAAATTATTTACTTGAGCTGGAAAAAAAAATGTTTCAGCGCCAGACCTGGGATGAACTGAGAATCGTTTTTACATGCTGGAGATTGATTTGGACCAAGCCACTAATTGAGAGCATGATCATCTAAACACCGATATATTTATTTAATTATTTATTTATTTAAAATTTGATTGGGATGACACAATTTAACTGTTCCAATAAAGAGTATGGGACCGATGTGTTGCATAGAGAGTTTATAGCAATTGCTAATTTTCAACTCTTGTCCCTAGTTAGGCTTTTACATCTAGACCTAAAATCCTGTTAAAGATGTACAGTTTAAAACATCATACAGACACAATATACTATCAACATGGATGGCACAGTAAAACACATAAACCACAATCCACACACTACAATACACATACCACCGTACATATACCACAATACATCTACTACAATAGACATGCCACCATACACGCACCACAATACACCAAAAGTCCCCTTAAGTGCATTTAGCTAGGAGTGGGTTCAGCTCTGGTTTGCTTTTAGTCAGCACTTGACCTTTGTATTAACCCAACAGCTCTTTCAGACAGAACAGCATCAAGACCCAGAGGACTCCTCTCTGCCGTGGCTGCAGAGTGAGGGGAGTCTGAATCAGGGAGCCCAGAGCTGGGCAAGGACCCTGCAACATACAGATACTCTTACAGGGCCTCAGTATGGATGGATTACTGAATGGGCCTACCAAGCTCAAGCCCAGAGGTTCAAATGGTCAGGGGCTCCCCTGGCCCTTACCTGCAAAATATTATTCAAAGAGACACATAATGAAATGTTAGAGACTCAAAATGACCTCAAAGAGACAGACAACAACTACAAAGAGACGCAAAACAGCTACAAAGAGACACAAAATGACTCACAATAACCACAAATAGGAAAGGAGTACAAAGATGTGCAAAGCAACTACAAAAATATTCAAAATGGCCACTAAGAGACAAAAAACAACTCCAAAGAGACACAAAACAACAACAAAAAAAGGCTTAAGAGCTAGAGAGTCTGCTTGTCTCGTTCCGTTGTAGGAGAGGTGGTGGGGGCCTCTGCATGTCTGTACCCAGGGGCCTATTGTATTGTAATTCACCCAGTGGCCTCAGGTGAACTGTGTTCAAGAACTTCTGGCAGGCTTCTTTTCTTAGAAATAAAATGCAGCTGGAGGATGAAAAGCAATCTGCAGCTTTATAGGCGGAGCAACAGTTTTCCAAACAACTTTAACCACAAAACAAGTCTAAATATTTAGCAGGAGCCAAACAATACTGAGGTTTCTTAGATGACGACTGGAAGAGAGTCAGTTTACAAATGAGTCAAACAGTGCCACGGTGAAGGAAACCAGCAGTCAAAGGTGGTGGAAATGTTTGCCTGTGGGAATTTGGAGGATCAACTCCACATTAACAGAAGAAAAGTAAATCCTTATCCTGCAGAGGCCTGCCTCAAGATTCAAGCTGACATTGCTGAGGCGGGAGATTAATTTCCCAGCAGGATAGAAACCCTTAACATGCATCAAAGAAGGGCACAGAGACGTTTGAGTCTTTCATGTCCTGAAACCTGTTCTAAGACTTTGTGAAAAGTTTTGTTCCAAAGCAGGTAACAGTTGAGTCTTTTTCACTAAACTGAGAGTCTATATTAAGCCTTCATGAGTTTTCAGAGCTTTGTTGTTCTCATTTCCCCACAGTACCTGCCTCCACACTGTCAACAAATGTGACTGGTTTATCTGTTGGTGGATCTGGCAAGTCTAACATGATCTGCAACTTAACGCTACTGTCAGTCACAGATAAGCCTGTGAGGATTTCACAGGAAAAGTATTTCTCAACATGAATCTCAGTACTGCCGCAGGGTAACTCCTTCGCACCTCCAAAGTACTATCCATCCCTGTGATTTACTGTTGTTGTTTTTACTTTGTAAAGCTGCACCTTTGCCAGTTTCACTTGCTTAATTTTCTGCATTGTCGATAAAGGTTGCTGCGGATGAAAATGTTGTTGTTTTTGTCTCCAGTTCTTTAACATAATGTGATTTACACATACTATATGTTTCCCTGTTTGCAGTACGTGTACCCAGTTTTGTGTGTGCCCTTAACTTAATGTTGAGGAAGCATTTTACAGCACAAATAATGCAGAATGAGACTGCTACTTCCAAAGCACCTCCTCTACATCTGTTTTTATGTGTATTTTATCGTTTGGTGAAGCCCGTTAAATTGCATCTTCTTGTATGGAACAGGACATATATTGAAAGTTTTATTGCCTTTATGACCCTTCAAAATAAAGCCACACTGAAAATGTCAAGGAGTTGTTACAGTCCCTTTCACTTGAGTCACATCTTGTTCACTGCAGAGTTTCGGACTTGTCATAGCAATAAAAGCACAGATGTTACTAATGACATTAACGAGGGCTCTGTTCTATTAAACTGTCCCACTAATACATTTGAACCAGCGTGAAAAATACCAGCACCCTGAAACTGAAGCAGCTAAATGGCAGCCATCATACATTTTATATTATTTACAGCTGCTGAGAATGTTTTTTGTTTTTACTTCATGAGATACTGCATGGTTTAGCCCCCCATCTCTTCAACAAATTATTCAGTTCATGATGAAATCAGACAAACAGGATCAACAAGGGGAGACTGTTATATAAATATTGCTCAACAAAATTTGAGCAAACTGCTTTTTCAATTACAGCAATAACACTGGAAATCTTTCCCTACCAGTATTACAGAGTATATTATATTTACTCAAGTCTAAAACTACTGGTTCAAAGTGGTTGAAATACAGACAGTCCTGTTGTTATTGAAGTCTGATAATGTCTTTTTTAAAGGGACAGTACATCTTGAATCAAAAATACATATTCTTCATCCTACCTGTAGTGCTATTTATCGTAGTATTTGTGTGAGTTGCTAAGTGCTGAAGATATCATCTCTAGAGATGTCTGCCTTCTTTTTAATATAATGGAACTATATGGCACTCAGCTTGTGGTGCTCAAAGTACCAGGAAAAAAAAACATTTAAAGAGCTCAACAGCAATGTCTCTTCCCGGAAATCATGACCCAATTACTCAAAATAATCCACAGACCTTGTTGTGAGCAGTTTCATGTAGGAACTATTTTCTTTCTACTTAACTACACCCATCAAACATATTATCATATTGTTTCCTCCTGTGCATGGATAAAATTGGCAGG
>JAPZEB010000011.1:20901681-20916694 GCA_029783705.1 Chaetodon striatus
GCCCACAGACAATAGGCCCACATGCTTACAAACAGTGCCTAGATGCACCTAGAAAAATTGATATCAGTTTTGAATGTATGCCATATTTAAATTATGACCACTTTACCTTGCCATCAGACAGCCCTTTTTCATGGGGAACTGAATCCATTATCTCAGAGCAACAAAACTCCATTCACAAGAACCGCAATTCTTCTTTGCAGGACACAAAATGCTGGTGTACCGCTGACTCAGTTGGTTAGTGTATAAGGTTACGTGGAGAAAATATTCCAAAAATAGCTTCCAAGTAAACTGATACTGATTTTTATAGGAGGCTAAAATACATTTTGTTGCGGTCCTGTCCACAGTAGTACAACCCCAATTCCAAAGAAGTTGGGACATAGTGTAAAATGTAAATAAAAACAGAATACAGTGATTTGCAAATCTCATAAACCCATATCTTATTCACAACAGAACATAAACATATTAGATGTTCAAAGTGAGACATTTTACAAAAAGAATTTCAAATTTTGATTCATCTGACCACAGAACAGTTTTCCACTTTGCCTCAGTCCATTTTAGATGAGCTTTGGCCCAGAGAAGACGGCGGCGTTTCTGGATTGTGTTCACAAATGGCTTCTTCTTTGCATGATAGAGCTTTAACTTACATTTGTGGACGACACGGCGAACTGTGTTCACCGACAATAATTTGCGGAAGTGTTCCTGAGCCCATGCAGTGATCTCCACAACAGAATCATGCCTGTTCTTACTGCAGTGCCGCCCGAGGGCCCGAAGATCACGTGCATCCAATACTGGCTTTCGCCCTTGTCCTTTGCGCACAGAGATTTTTCCAGACTCTTGGAATCTTTTGACAATATAATAAACTGTAGATGTCGGGATGTTCAAAGTCTTCCCAATTTTCCGCTGAGGAACATTTTTCTGAAATTGTTCCACGATTTTTTTACGCAGTTTTTCACAGACTGGTGAACCTCTGCCCATCTTCACTTCTTAAGAGACTCAGCCTCTCAAAGGTGCTCTTTTTATACCCAGTCAACTGGCTGACCTGTTGCCAATTGACCTAATTAGTTGCAAAATGCTCCCCCAGCTGTGTCTTATTAGAACCATTTACCTTTTCAGCCTTTTGTTGCCCCTGTCCCAACTTCTTTGGGAGGTGTTGCTGCCATCAGATTCAAAATGGGCTAATATTTTGCATGAAATAGTAAAATGTCTCACTTTAAACATCTAATAAGTTGTCTATGTTCTATTGTGAATAAAATATGGGTTTATGAGATTTACAACTCGTTGCATTCTGTTTTTATTTACATTTTACACAACGTCCCAACTTTTTTGGAACTGGGGTTGTACAGCAGAAGTGTTAGAAAGGTCGGACCACCATGTTTAACTGTATATTTTTAAACGTTACAGCTGAAAATGACAACAGATGGTTTCACAGTTTCAAATATATCTGTAATTTAATTCAATAGCCAGTTGTCGTCCCAGAAGTGTTAACGCAATGTCACAATAATTCTGTGTGTAGTCAAACTTATCAGGTCAGAAATTCCAATATTGGTTATTACTCCATTTTAGCCAAATGTGCCGTGACTGTGTTTTGCCTTGAAAGGCAGCAGAGTGTCTAGCTGTTACCTGACTCTAATTTATGTGTTTGTCCCTGCAGATCCTCACTGGTGTGGATGTTGAGACACTGAAGAACTTCCTCAGCTTCTTTCTCCTGATCTAAAGCTCTGAGCACAGGAGAGCACAAAGTTATAGTTTGGTAGTCTCCTTATTATTGACACTTACTGTACCTGTATGGCTGTATTTGCTCAAGCATTGTGTACTCTGACAGTGATGGACAGGCGACCTGACCGGGGTGTTACCCTGACTTTAGCACAATGCATGCTGGGACAGGTTCCAACCTCTTTGTGACCCTGAACGAGATTAGACAGGTACAAAGAAGGGATATATGGACTGTGTGCTTGAGTAATAAAATTTTGGGGTTGTATTTACACAAGGCTAATCTCATTCTCTTTCATGACATATTCCCATTTGTCTTACGAAACAATACGCACTATTATTCTTAATAAACAATGAGCTACAGTGCTGTGTGACTGCCTGGTGCTAATCCATCACGTGGGTGACACATCTAAGATCATGTTGTAGTGACTGATTCAACAACAGCCAACACACAAATTACAAAATACACCTTTATTTGTTTAGTTTCTTGAAAGAGACTAACATCTGTATTTGCAGAATACTTGTGACCCGTCTCTGATACGGTCAAACTGAGCCAGTTTAGCAGATAAAATTATTTCTGGGCAGAATGGGAGGAACGTTTAAACAGGGCAGAGTACTCACAGAGACTGATCCATACTTGAGCTGCATTCAGAAACGTTTTGGAAAGCTGGAAACTTTTTAAAAACTACCATACTTAAAAACTTAAAAGAACATCTCTTCTGCTTGGGGTATAATCTTCAAATAAGATGTAATTTTTCTGATAAAAAAAAACAACTATTTTTCAGCATTGCATGCTTATACATGTATGGAAACAGCTGCGCAGTAAGTGGTTCAACAATTATGCAGCAAAGTTGCAGATTTTTATGACATAAGCTGCTGCGCAACTAACAGGTTTCTACACAGAAAGCCTCTGTTTTTATCAGCTTTAAAGGAACAGTTCACCCAAAATCAAAGTACATAATTTTCCTCTTACCTGTAGCGCTGTTTATCAGTCTAGATTATTTTGGTGTGAGTTGCCGAGTGTTGGAGGTAAGTCCCATCTAGTTCCATTATATTAGAGAGAAGGCAGACATCTCTACAGCTGATATCTCCAACACTCAGCAACTCACACCAAAACAATCTACACTGATGAATAGCACTACAGGTAAGAGGGAAAATATGCATTTTTGATTTGGGGATGAACTGCATGTTTAGTGTATATGCAGAGATGTGTCCTACAGGTGTATTTATTAATGTTAAATATTAAATGAATGTGGAATCAGTAGAATTTGTATGCTGGCTGTGAACTAAAAGAAAGAGGAAAAACTTGTAGGCTATGCTTTCATCCTATCCCATAATATCCTCCAAAATGTATGTCCTGTCAAAATCAGAAGGTAGACAAGGGAAGGAGACATGGGTAAAGCTTGCAGTTGCAGTGAGGCCCTGTGCACCAGCAGGGGGCGGTAAAGAAGTGTGAGCCCGCACTGGGCTGAAGTCTCCGTCCCACTTTCCCTTTTTCCGTGTGACGGCAGGTGAAGGCGCAGTGCGGCGGGGCTGCAGCATTCACACACAGGAGTTAACCTGTTGGACTGCTGCTCCTGCTGCTCCCACTCCCACCCTGTGTCCGTCAGCAGCTGCCTGTCCTCCTCACAACTCTCTGAGGCAGCCCTGGATGTTTTCCTGCACTCTTCTCACAGTTTTATGAGTTGTAATGAAATTCTCCTGAACTGAAGCTGCTGTAATGAGATGTAAGTATGTCTGATTGTTGCCTGTGTGGCTGCTTTACCTTTCCTTTCCTTCAACACAGATTGATTTCAGACTGTTTTTCCAGCCTCTGTCCTAGGATCAGTGTGCGCCCTGCTCTTGCTGTTGCGGGAGCCTGCGTGCCGCGGAGATGAGGTTACCTCCAAGACAGGTAAGTGAGAGGTCAGCGGGTTTGGACAAAGGGTGTTATGCTTGCATTGTGATATATGTTAGTCTGGGTGTTTGCTTTAAGGGCTGGCACCGGTCAGATGCAGGAAACATATGTTTACCAGGGTGTGAATCAATGTGCGTGCCAGCGTGTGTTTTCCAAAGGTTTCATCAGGTCTTCCTGAACCCCGGGTTAAGCTGTCTGTAGGTCTTTAGACATTCCGGTAGCCCTGATAACACAGGCACGTCCTGACAGGCCTGCTCCTGGTACGGTAACATCAGTAACATAATCCATCAGCTAAAGAGTCACTGCCAAGAAAAAGAATATGAAAAAAAGATTTTGCACCTTGTGTTCCCTTTTGTTCCTCCTGACATTGATTATGATATGGAAAAGGTAGCACTGGGAGGCCTAACTGGATTTTTCAAGTTCATATTAAAGGGATAGTTCAGATTTTTTGAAGTGGGGTTATATGAGGCACTTATCCACAGTCAGTGTATTTCATACAGTAGGTGCCCCCAGTTTGGAAAAGCGGCAGGAGTGTTGACACAAAGCTACTGCTGTGGAGGGGTCAGCGACAAAATGTATTTTAGCCACCTAAAAAAAAAAAAATCACGAACATTTTAAGTGTAACTGTTCTGCTTTATCTTGCCATCAGACACCTAGTTTCAATAGGCAAGCCGTTCATTGTGTCAGTTCCCCATCTATGCTCTCATCAGAGCAACCAGACTCCATTGACAAAAACAGTCATTTTGTCTTTCTTAATGTATGAGCGACTGGTTACCGCTGCCTCGATAAGGTAGTTAGTTTGTGTTATTGTGTGACTTTGGGAAAGGTGAGCTAACACTTTAAAATGTCAAGGTCACACAATAACACACACAAAATAACTGTTCGAGGTAGCTTTAGACCAGCAGCTCCTGTGTTCAGCAATGTTAAAATAACTGTTTTTCTCTATGAAGTCTGGCTTTGAAGTTACTGATATAACAGCGTCAGATACTCACTGGAAATTGCTGTCTGAAGGCAAGGTAAAGCAGTGAAATATTCTCAGTATAGCATACAATTGAAATGATAGTGATTTGGTGGGACTTTTTCAGGTATGTAAAATGTGTTTTGTTACTGACTACTCCACAGCAGTACGTGGTTTAGCTTCCTTTTCGGACTCCTTTTGGTGCCGACTGAGATCTGCTGTATGCAGTACACTGGCTATGGATAAATTCTTCTCACGACCCACTTCAAAAAATCTGAACTATGCCTTTAACTTGTTTTCTGAAGATCTATTTATTAATCTAACATCTAACAAAAAGAGTATTTGATCTTTTAGTTCCCTAAAAGATACAGTTTCAAGACTCAGCACTGACATCATGACCCTGGATGGATGCATGCACTTCTCCCCAGACAGACTTTTCCTGCCCGACCTGTTGGCCATCGGCCAAACATGTAGCCCCCACAGGTCAGGCAGGAACCTTGGCACAGTACACCGTCCTGCCCACAGGCCAACTGTATCAGCTCTCATACATGTGAACAAAAAGTTTCACCACCCATCCCTTTCATTTGTTTTTACGTACTGCCAAGCCTTTCAATTTCTGAATGAGATGCTGTGTCATTGTTGCATTCAAGGCCCACACAGGAGGACTTGCATTTAAGGGTTGTGAGACAGATTGAGTCAAGGGAGGAAAAAACTTGACGCATGTAAACTGTTGACTCAGTGACTCGTTTGAATCTATGGTGCAATGACTTAAATGTTCCTGTTACGTGTGAGATTTGAACCAATTGTGACCGGTGAGATCAGATAAGGAACATGTAGTTTACATAGCGGTGAGATGAGGCGGCTAACATGTTGGGTGTGCTGCTAGGAGACAAGGATGGGGGCTGCGTGGGCAAGGAGAGACATGTTTTTGCATGTGCAGGGAAGTGTATATATTGTCAGAAGAGCTTGCCCTTTACGTGGATGTTTTATAGTTTACCACACGGTTCACATAACATGCTTATCTGTAATGCTATAATATTATGAACTTGTAGTAATCCATGCACAAATCATAGGATAAAAAAATGCGTGATGTAAACAGCCTTATCTGTCATCATGCTGTAATTTACGAGAAATTTCTCATACTAAAACCCGTCCCGCACATGTGCTTGTTTTATCTTGTCAGTGCATCATTACACAGCCCTTCTCTTCTCCTCCTCCCTCTGGTTGTCTGTGCAAGAACAAAGACCTTTTCATTATAAGCCAAAAGTTTTCCCAGACTTATTAGTTTGAATTGTAAATCAGTCACACAAGTATAAACGTAACTATTGTTACATCTGTGTAATTGTAAAGTTGGGTTTAACATTCCATTTTAAAGGAACAGTTCACCCAAAAATATATTTTTTGTCTTACCTGTAGTGATATTTATTAGTCTAGATTGTTTTGGTGTGAGTAGCCAAATGTTGGAGATATTGGCCTTAGAGATGTCTGCCCTCTCTTGAATATTATGGTGCTCAAAGCACCAAAAAAGTACAACAGCAATGTCTCGTTTCAGAAATCATGACCACGCTACTTAAGATAATCCACAGACCTTGTTGTGAACAGTTTCATGTTGGAACTATTTTCTTTCTACCAAACTACACCGACCAACTGTGTCGTAGCTCACGTACAGTACAGGAGGCTCGACTTGTGACAGCGTGAGATGTAAACATTAATGGTGCCCTCCTCATTTGAGCTGTGACGTTAGCTAGCTCAGCAGTGCTAGGTGAGCTAGCAGTAAATGGATGCTTCCTCCAGTGCAGTAATATGGTTGGCGGGTGTAGTTTGGTCGAAAGAAAATAGTTCCTACATGATAGTGCTTACAACATGGTCTGTGAATTTTATTGGGTAAATGAGTCATGATTTATGGAAAGACACATTACTGTTAAGTTTTTGACATGTATTTTTTGGTGCTTAGAGCACCACGAGCTGAGTGCCATCTAGCTCCATTATAGTGGAGGGAAGGCAGACATCTCTATGGCCGATATACCAAAACAATCTACACTGATAAATAGCACTACAGGTAAGAGGAAAA
Source organism: Chaetodon striatus (assembly GCA_029783705.1). Taxonomy (NCBI): domain Eukaryota; kingdom Metazoa; phylum Chordata; class Actinopteri; order Chaetodontiformes; family Chaetodontidae; genus Chaetodon; species Chaetodon striatus. The sequence continues at coordinate 20,908,318 of JAPZEB010000011.1, forward strand.
TTATACATTTTTGATTTGGGGGTGAACTGTCCCTTTAGGAATTCTAGATTCTACATTATGTAATTTCTTTTAAAGGAAAAGTTCAACATTTTGGGAGATAGATTTATTTGATTTCTGACTGAGAGTTAGATCAAAAAATCTGTCAGGTAAATATCAGTCAATAGGTAGCAGCTGGTTAGCTGAGCTGGCTAAGCATAAAGACTGGAGACAGGGGATGGAAGTTAGCCAAATGTTTTTTTTCCCCTGGACTCTATCTCAACCAGACACAAGGGGTGATCCAATCTTTGCCAAGACAGATGTTTTTGGGTAGGAACTAAATCACTGTGCAGGAAGCACCGTGTCAAGTCAATATTTGATCTCACAATGTCACGGCATCATATATACGTTTATGTAAGTGTTTCTCACGGGCTTTGACCTGAGCTCCTCTTCTTGTTTTCCACAGTGAACCCATGCTGTTATTTCCCCTGCCAGCACTGGGGTGTGTGTGTAAGGTATGGCGCGGACAAGTACGAGTGTGACTGCACTCGTACCGGCTACAGCGGAGAAAACTGCACTGTCCGTGAGTCCATTTATCCTCATGAGATCAGTTCTCATATCCTCCCCTATTATTGCAGTTTCAAAGAATTTAAAATATTCTGTTATTCCCTCGAACATGGACGGCTAGGATTAGATGGTGGGCTCATGAAAAAGGCTGTTTCATGTTGTTGTTAAGTCAGGAAATGGTGTAACACAGCTCCTGGCTCAGAGAGGAAGGACTTCTCGTCTAGACCCAAATATTTGGAAAAATTGAAGGAACAGGAGCGAATGCCAGAAAGACACCAGCTGCGTCAAAGCTGCTTCTGCTGATCTCATTACTGAACCACCAACTAACTCTGCCGCTCTGCTCCTCATTAACAAGGAAACCTCACACGCTGTAGTCCCTAATCAGATGTGATGTATTTGGCTGACAGTTATGTAGCTGCATCATGCTCATAATAACAATTAACCATCGCTTTTATTGTGCAGAGAGGAAAAATGGAAGAGAGTGGAAGGGGGGAAGGGGAGGAAAAGACAAGCAAAGACAAACAGTAAATGGGAAATGTGATTGAATTTTGTATCCTACTTAAGGTAGAGTAGCCACACATGAAATTCATTTTACACAAACAGAATTAAATTCGAAACAGCTTTATGGAGCTTCAGGATTTTAGAAACACTCCAAGTTCCCCAAACAGCAGACAGACTAGTCAGCAACTAGCTGGTGAAAACAGTGGAGCATAGGAGCCAAAGAGCTAAATGTTTCCCTTGTGAGTGGGTAGAGATGAAAAACAGAGCTTAAAGAGACAGCAAACACCAAAATCAAAAACCTTTGTTTATTTATTCATTTATTTTTGGCTATCTAGTGCCATTATATTCAAGAGAAAGCAGACATCTCTACAGCTGATATCTGCAACACTCAGCAACTCGCATCAAAAATTGCAGATTGATAAATAGTAACACAGGTAAGAGGAGAAATATCTGCTCTTGATATTTTGGTGAACTTTTATTTTAGTTAAGGTTTTAAAACCAGATATTGACACAGGGGCCCAAGATAAAGTAATAAAGCAAGACCTTTTTATGAGCCTTTATCACCTCAGTTGATATTGTTCTTTAATGGAGCCAGCCTTATCACCAAGACATTCAAATTGATCAGACTGCAATGTTATTTTGTTTAACCTCACGCACTGAGTTACTGAGCAAGTCAGAGATGTGGGTGGCTATTCAGAAGTCTGGAATCAGGCTATAACACCAAGGCCAAGATTGCTGAGTGTCCTCATGAACTGTGACATAATGACTTTGTTATCCATGTGAAAATTTCCACTTTGAATTCCAAGCCTCCTCGACTTCCCGTAAGGATACGATTGTTTTTTTTTTTCATTTATCCTCCCACCACAGCGGAGTTTTGGACCAGGGTGCGTCAGTTTCTCAAACCCAGCCCAGATGTGGTGCATTACATTCTCACCCACTTTCGCTGGCTCTGGGATATCATCAACTACACCTTCCTACGGGACGTCCTCATGCGGCTGGTCCTAACAGGTCCGGAGTCAGCTGTTCATTCATTAAAAAAATAAGAACTCATGGCTGTCATATTGTCAATGTATCTAATAATTGTCTTTTAATGAATAGTGAGGTCCACCTTAATACCCACCCCTCCGACCTACAACTCAAAATATGGCTACCTCAGCTGGGAATCCTACTATAATCTGAGCTACTACACTCGGCTGCTGCCCCCAGTGCCAGAGGACTGCCCCACACCTCTGGGGGTCAAAGGTCAGCAGCTTTCTTATGTTTTATTTGTGTAGTAATAAATGTGTGGTTAATAATAATACTATTAAAATTGCTTGAGGGGGAGCAGTTTTGAGTAATTATTGAATAGTTCAATCTATTTTATATAAGCTGATCTTATATTTTGGATAAAAAGTCCTAGTGTAGACAGTAGTGGAGTAAAACTTCTAATAGCATAAAATAGAAATAGGTGAACTACATGTGCCCTAAAATTGCACTGAAGTATGGTACTTGCATAAATGTACTTTCCACCATTGCATATTTTTCATATTATATTTCATGAGGAGGTGCCAATGTGTGACGGCATCCATAAAATCTAATGCAGAACATGTCTTTAGCTCAGTGTTGTTTCAGCTCAAGTTAAACAGTTCACCACAGAGATATGCATGCAGATTATTGACCTTGGACACTTCAGAATTGCAGTGATGTGTTAACTCTATCAGTACGGTGTTCACGCACGCTCTGTATTATGACTAGAGGCGGGGTGTATCTGTGTTTTGCCCTGTGCTGTGTTTGACACTGTGGTGTTTCTTTTCAGGCATGGCTGGGCTGCCTGACCCTGAGCTGCTGGTTGAGAGGCTGCTGAAAAGGAGGACGTTCAGGCCCGACCCCCAGGGCAGCAATCTCATGTTCGCCTTCTTTGCACAGCACTTCACCCACCAGTTCTTTAAGACCTACAATCGCATGGGTGTGGGCTTCACTAAGGCTCTAGCGCATGGGGTCAGTCCAGTTACAGCTTTGCTCCATATATATGGTGATAATAGACTGTATTTGAATAGCACTCCTCTTGTTTGAGATTTCTTTGATCAAGACTTTGGGGTCATGGTTGCTTTAGGGAATTTATATTTTCAAGCGAAGCGATGAGTTCAAGGACAGAGAAGTAGTGATTTAAGTGTTGTTGCAGTAGAAAAAGCCTTAAACAATTTGGATGCAATGACATTTTGTTTTTGTTGCTTAACAACTTTGCTTTCTTGCTTTGTTTTTAATCTCTGACTTCATTTTTGGTCCTTTCCTGGGGCACACACAGGTGGATGCAGGACACATTTATGGAGACAACCTGGAACGTCAGCTCCACCTCAGGCTCCACAAAGATGGAAAACTCAAGTATCAGGTGAAAGAATCAAAACTATGAATAGTGGAAACATGATGCGCAAAGACATATCTCAACATGTTGATCAAGACTGGAATGCTTTCTTTACATTCCAAGAGCAAAACAACATTTTGTAATTTCAGCCAAATCTGTTTGTCACTAGCAGCACTGTCAATATTTTATCATTTCACTCAGTCTGACATGTTGCTGCATGAATGTGAAGTACAGTATGCTGTCAGATAAAGTGGAGAGGTTTGTATTGAGTTTAATGCATAATCATTAATTACTGTTTTTCAGTTAGTTGATGGCGAGATGTACCCTCCCTCTGTAGCTGTTGCACCTATCAGGATGAGCTACCCTCCTGGGATCCCTCCTGAGGCTCAGATGGCTATTGGTCAGGAAGTGTTTGGACTCCTCCCTGGTTTGGGGATGTATGCCACGCTCTGGCTGAGGGAGCATAACCGAGTTTGTGACATCTTGAAGGCAGAGCATCCCACCTGGGATGATGAGCAGCTTTTTCAAACCACACGCTTCATTATCATTGGTGAGCTGGAAAGAAATTGAAAGGAATACTTCGACGTTTTGGGAAATAACTTTCTTGCTAAGAGTTAGATGAGAAGATAGATACCACTCTCATGTACGGCACATACAAGGCTACTGCCAGCAGCTGGTTAGCTTAGCTTAGCATAAAGACTGGGAGCAGGGGGGAACAGCTAGCCTCGCTCTGTCTAAAGCTCACAAATTCAAACCTTATGTCTCATTTGTTGCTGGACTGTTTCTCATCCAACTTCTTGTCTTACTTTCTGGAGTCTCTGCTGGTTGCTGGTTACTTCCTTGTGCCAGCAAGACTCTGGGAAGACACTCCACTCTGCCAAGAAATAGTCAAGCATATTGCCACAGTAAAACCACAAACTGATGTTTTTACACTGTGGTTGTTGCACAAATTAAACAAGATATAACATGTTCATGGGTGAGCTTTACAGATGGTAGTATCTTTTACTTTTAGCCAGAGCCAAACAAGCTGTTCTCCTGGTTTTCAATTTTTATGCTAAGCTAAGATAGCCAAACCCTGACTGTAGGTTTATATTAATCTAGTCTTGCATGGCCACACTTATCTCCTGCTGTGCCAGCTCTGAGGACTGGCCTGGCTCAAGTCATCATAACTTCACACTAAGGGGAAAAAACATTTGGGGTTATTTGTTTTTCTTGTAACCAATCACCAATCACAAGCTTGTTTTAGTGGATAAGTGAGTGCTAGCGATAAAATGGCCAAATCTGTGCCAGAGGAAATACCACATAAAACATTAAAAGAGGTTTTATTGTGTAGGTTGCTAGCTCTGAGGTTGTTGTTGTTTCAGGCACAACACTGTAACAAAGCATGGCGATAGATCTGGATATGCAAGACTAGTTTCATGTGCTTGGCTGCTGCGACTGGCCCCGGGCCTCTGGGCAAAGCAAGTTCAGTAACCCTGGTCTACATCCTGTGAGGCAGACTAATATCTGACATGAGAGTGGTGTTTATCTTCTCATCCAACAACCCTTTAATGCATTTACATGTTTTGTTTTGCTTTGTTTTGTTCTGTTTGTCTCGTTCTGGTGTACTTGATGTTTATTGGTAATCATTTAGATGTCGGCAACCCCACCCAGAGGATGATCATTTTATTAAAGTCAACTTGGACCTGTTCGGTCATGACTCAGTATCAGGGAGGGTGATTTAATCTGGATCTGTCTGCCCTCAGGTGAGACAATAAAAATAGTGATAGAGGAGTACGTGCAGCACCTCAGCGGATACCTGCTGCAGTTGAAGTTCGATCCCACTCTGCTGTTTAACTCCAACTTCCAGTACGGAAACCGTATCGCTCTGGAGTTCAGCCAGCTCTACCACTGGCACCCCTTGATGCCGGACACCTTCCTTATTAACGGAGATGAACTGTCGTACACGCAGTTCCTCTTCAACACTTCTGTTCTCACACACTACGGCATTGAGAAGCTGGTGGACGCCTTCTCTCGGCAAACTGCTGGCCAGGTAACAAAGCACAGACATGTGACATCAGAAACATGCATTGTTCCCATAGTTACAACTATGACTATAGGATATAATCTGGAGTAGCTACAGATATCCATGTAGTGGTTTTTGGCATTCACTCTTCATGTCTTCCTGCTTTGCTGGATTTGTATCCTGTAAGTGATTAAAAGTGGGTTACTGGGGTTGACTTGAATGATGTTTTGGTTTTGTGTAACTACTGCTGCTGGTAGGGATTGTTATAGTCATACAAAAGCTTTATGTTGGGCTGAAGCCAAAGTAGATTGAAAAGTAGGAAGACAATGTTAGAACAGAAATGTTTGTTTTATGCCTGTCTCATGTCGAACATTAAAAGACATGACGCATGATATGTGTAAAGACTCACACAGGGGTAATCCCTCTCAATCATCACTTATAACCCACTCTGTGTGTGGTGGTGTATTTATCTGCAGAGACTCTACCTTGTGCCAGTATTGTTTTCCTCTTATTTTCTGTGTTCAGGGTATTTATGGGCATGTACCCTCACAGTACTTTTAGGTGAAGTCAGGGCTTTATAAAAAGGTAGCAGCCAGGTGCCAGACCGGCAGGACCAGGCATTTAAGAGATACAGCGCCAAAAAACACAAATAGAGCAAAGAGAAATGCCAAAAGAGAGTAAATCTTGGCTTGGCTTGTAATTTAACTTCTGCTGGCGAGTGTGTGTACAAACACTAACCAACAACTGCGCATAATATATCTTTGATTATTACAAAATGAATGGTGATTTTAAAATCACCATTCATTTTGTATTTAACAATGTTTTTATATGTCAGATATTCAATTGTCAAACCTTTTTCTTACAGATTGGTGGTGGTCATAACATCAATGCTGTGGTGACCAAAGTGGCCGTGGGGACCATAAAGGAGTCCCGCCAACTCCGCTTGCAGCCCTTCAACGAGTACAGGAAGCGTTTCAACCTTAAGCCGTACACATCGTTCAGACAGTTCACTGGTAAGAAATGCAGTCACAGTGCACAGTGCAATTCAAAGCATGTGAATTTCAACCTTTACAAGCACGCATTCTTGACATAAATGGCACCCACTCCCTTTAAAGGCATTTTCTCATAGACTGTTATCGATTGCTATTACAATGTTTTCCATTGCAATCCTCTGAAGGTTAGCAATGTTACAGGCATGATACTGGATACTTTTATTAACTATGCGATACTCATGATTACCTTTTGCAGATAACGAGGCGATAGCGCTTGAGCTTGAAGAAATGTACGGTGACATCGATGCTCTTGAATTTTATCCTGCTCTGCTGTTGGAGAAAACACGAGAGGGGGCCGTGTTTGGAGAGAGCATGGTGGAGATGGGTGCCCCCTTCTCCCTTAAAGGCCTCCTGGGAAACCCCATATGTTCTCCAGAGTACTGGAAGCCCAGCACCTTTGGAGGCAAAGTGGGCTTTGACATAGTGAACTCTGCCACACTGAAGAAGCTGGTGTGTCTGAACACCAGGACGTGTCCTTATGTGGCGTTTAGAGTACCAACACAGGAGCAATCGCACAGAGGGAGTGGTGACAGTAAAGTAAGGACTGATGAGCTTTGACTCTTTGCAGACACCAGAAGGTTATGATTTGAGATCCCCATATGAAGGTAAAGGAGGCAGCTGCTAAGAAAACAAACAAGTGCTGAAGATGTCTGTGAGGAGAACACAGAGTAAAGGTTGTTTGAACAGCACTGGAGAATCATACAGGACTCAGGGCTCAGTATGAAAACTCGCCTCTTTCTTAACTTACTCATTGTCTAACACACGAACAAACACATCAGTGAGGACCTTAACATTACATTGTTTTGTGAAATGCTTTGTGCCTGAAGACTGAAATGCAATCATGTTCACACTGTCCAGTAAAAAAAAGTATGTACTGTCTGTAGATTTATTTTGAAAGAAGTGATTGCAATGCAATATAACCATTAATTAAAATAAAACTATAGACACAAAGTGGATTATTGTCCATTGATTTTAAGTAGCAGTGATTAAAATCTGTGTTTTGACATATCCTTTGTTCTGTACCTCTGCATTCCCACTTCCGCCTCTCACCCGCTGCTTCTTGTGAATCCTGTTTCTTTTGGCTTGAAGCTGAATGCTGATGGGAACACAAGAAATACTCAGCCCACAGCAGGGTGTAGGTTTTCACAGTAAAAGTTTTCACAGCAAGGTTTTTAAAAACACATTAAGCTGAAGCACATGTACCTTGTGTTTTAGAACTTTAGGGTGTATCAGGATACATAAGATTAGTCATGTGAGGGACCTGCCACAAAATACACGTAAATCCACAGACACCTTTTTACAAAATTTGGTCTTACAAGTGTCCTATCTGTCTTTGCAGATCATTTAAAATCTGTAGTCATTGGTATTAACAAAAGGGAGATAATAACTTAATGTAATAAGTCAAAATGTTTCACTTGGCCACTCTGAGCTGGCAACTGTCAGCAGTGGGTGTAACAGTAGTAGTAGTAGTAGTAATACTTTAAGTAGCACTGAGTATTCTGTAATAGTCATGTTGTCCTCTAGTGGTGAAGGTGGGAACTGCATAATGACGCCACCAGCATCTTTTTACGTCAGTGGGAGGAACCCGGATAAACCGTGGTGTTGTGTTGCCTTAAAGTACTCTCAGTAAAGTCCAGCTTTGGACCACGGCCACTTCAGAATAAGACCCTATCAGTTCAGTTCAGTTCAATGGACATTACATTTAACGTGTTGCCAAAGCACAAATACAATTAAAAGGCAGTGGAATAAATGTACAACTGATTGCGCATATGACAAGAGTCAATTATCATTATTCAACTTGTTATTGGGTTTTACAGGATCAGACAATATTTGTATCAAAGACAAATAGATAGATAGTTAGTACTTTATTGATCCCAAGCTGGGAAATTCTTTTGTTACAGCAGCATTATTCAAACAGTATTAAAATATAGAAAT
>JAPZEB010000011.1:20943918-20961982 GCA_029783705.1 Chaetodon striatus
ATTATGTCACTGTGAAGATGTGCTTTGACCCTTTAGATATAAAATGTCATTTCTTCATTATTTTGTGTGAAATTTGATCATAATTAGCATATAAGTTATTAGTTAGTTATGGCAAAAAAAATGTGTTTTGACCAACATTTGACCTTCAATCACCAAAATCTAATCAGTTCATCCTCGAGGTCAAGTGGATGTTGTGAGCTATCCCACTTTCTTGCATATAAACTGTTTCTACACAGGTGATCATCCTAAAACTGTCAAGGAACTATTGAATGAAGCAGCTGAGAACCAGGAATGATCATCCCACTGCTTCAAAGCATGGCTAAAGTAAAGAAGAAGATTCTATAGGGGATGTCCTGAGAGACTAACCACTAGCTGAATGTTGGCTTCATCCTTCAAAAGTGATAAACCACAACAGAGGAACATCCCTTAAGGCACTAGTTCCAGATTTTGGAAAAACACTTATTAGATTTCTTTCAGAGAACTAGATGAGAATATCAGTATCACTCTGATGTCTATGAATATGAATATAAAAAGCCATTTCCTGCTGTTTCAAGTCTATACGCAAAGGGAAGCTAACCAGCTGCTGGCTGTAGCTACATATTTAGAGATTCAATCTTCTCACTCTTCAACTCTCTGCAAAAACTAAATGAGTATTCAGTACTGTAGAAAAAGACGTGTCCGAGTTGCTCTTGTGGCTAGAGCTTGCTATGAGTGCAGGAACCCCAGTGAATGTTAAACACATTCCAGCAAATTTTTGATGTTAAGTTAGATTAAGTATAGCTAACAAAAGATGCCATAGGTGGCTCAGCCTTTAAGAAAAAAAAAAAGCCAACACATACAAGAATAATCTGCACATGTACCTGTTGTGATCGTGAGCTGAAGCTGCTTCGTCTGCTGTGGTGGCTGTGGGAGCTGTGCACGCTGTGTGCCGACTGCTCGCTGTGGACGCTGCGTCGGTCAAAGTCGTCGCCGTACATGTCTCCACGTCGACGGTAATCTTCATCAAAACTGGCATCATAGCCAGGATAGTACCGCCACTGGTCATCATAGCCCTCTTTCCTGTGGGTTAAGTTCATAGCATTACATTATCATGAAGCAATCTGGCAAAACTACACGCGACAATGTAGTCGATGAAAGGTAACAAATGTAACAAACAAATCAGAAGGAAATTATTTTAACAAGGCTTCTGTTTTAAATCTGTTGAATCAATTTTCCATCCATCACACATAAATCAACAAAAAATATACAGCATAAACAGCTATAACACTTTCTTACACAGCTCAATCTATTACCATATATTCATTAATGTAATCCTGACAATTTTATTCACGTGGACACAAATGGCTTTCACTGCATACCTGGCAGGATACGCCTGTTGATTATAGTAGCTATCTCTGCCTCTGTAGCCGTCTTCATAATTAGCCCAGTAGGACTGATCATAGTATCCTCTGTAGCGCGGGTCATACTGTCCGTAGTTGTATCCTTCAGATAGAAAATATGGAGAGGAGTTACATGAGTTTACGTATCAAAAATCACTCTAATACAGGAAGATTGTGTTTTGTGAACATATTATTTTACAACAAAGTCATTGAAGAAGGAGGAGGGGAAAATGCAGTATTCACTGCATTTAACTCTGTGGCTCATACCTCCATATTCATAGTGCTTGGCATAATCTGCATAATATTCATTATAGGCACTTCGGTTTGCTCTGTGGTAATCTTCAGTATAGCCTTGCCTGTGGGAGAAAGCGAGTACAAGGTGAGATTTACAGGTCAAGTGCAATAACCATCTAAACATACTTATTTAACACACATGTCTGCCAAACAAAACCAAATTCACCAAAAGGGATTCCTTCCTTAGTTTACAATATTCTCTTAAATAAGTAAGACACTTACAAACTGCACAAACAAATGAACAACTAAATAAAAAAGTGCTCACTTGGCATAAGGTACATGCCATATAAGTCAGCGAAACAGTTTCACAGACCTGGATGAGGGCCTGTCAGAGTACTGACTGGCTCTGGAGCTGGGTCGCTCTGGCTGAGGCTCTCTGTACTGGTAGTTTGGATCACGATACGCTGCGGTCTGTCCTTCATATCTGCCATACCAAGGATCTCCTCTGCCCCTGTATGGACCATCCTTAAAGATAAAAGCAATAAGAGACTTTCTGGTCAAATATTTACATGTCATGGCGGCAGTTGCTCATGTGTGATCTTCCTGCACATTCTGCAATGCATAAAAGAAAATAACATACACATACTTGATAATAGTGCTGTGCTCTAGGATCCCCAGGTGGAGGTGGGTACTGGCCAGGAGGATAAGCTGCTCTGCTATCCGGGTATTCTCCATAATTACCGTAATAGCCACCATACATCTGTCCAGGCACTGCAGGAGGAGGCCCATAGCCTTGCTGGCTGCCTGCAGAGGAGGGTGGTCGAGGTGGCTCTGCAGGAGCTGGCTGGGGTGCTCCTGTAGGTACAGGTCCTCGAGGCCCTGGAGGGTATCCAGCAGCAGGAGGAGGAGCACCTCCTGCAGCCGGCCCCTGTGCTGGAGGTGGATACTGGTCACGGGAAGGCTGTGCTCCACTTACTGGAACAGGAGGAGCATCATTTTGTCCCTGCTGTGCAGCCTGAGAATCAGATGTCTTAGGAGGTTCAGCCGCTGCTGGCGGCTGGATGTTTGGAGCTGCTTGGGGGGGTGCTGGTGGTACCTGTGGAGTAGATGGAGAAGCCGGGGTCTGGACAGGGACATTCCCCATTGCTCTTCCCCCCTGCTGAGCATCTTTGGTGACCTGTAGGTAAAATCCATTACTAGACTGTGGAGACTCGTGCAGAGAAGGCGGATGGCCAGATGCTTGGTTTTGGGCTTGTGATTGGTGCATAGAAAAATCAAGCAGTTCATAATTTGATGGCTGATTATGATTAGAAACAGGAGCAGTCAGAGAAGCCTGTGGATTAACCCCAATAGAAGAGTGACTGTCTCCACCCAATGATTGGCCCCTTGAAAGAGGAGGGCGGACTGGCTGAGACTGCGGCGGAGCTGTGGGGTCTGATGTTGCCGCCTCTGTGTTGTCTCGGGTCAGATTGAGCGGGCCCTGGTTAGAGGCTGAAGCACTGAAGCTTATAGGTCCAGGGGGAAACACTGGATTCTGATTAGAGGTTACTGAAGGTGGTTGGGAGGTACTGGCACCCTGTCCCTGTGTGAGTGATCTCACAGGGGGGGTAGTTTCCCTAAGGCTACTTTGACTGGGTGCTTGAGCAGGGGTGCTGGGGGGAATCACACTGTAATTAGATACTGGCGGAGCAATTAGAACAGGCTGGTGGAGCGAGTCGGACACAAGGAGAGACGCATAGCCCAGGTTGCCTTGAGAGTCAGTTGGCTCTGCCTCACTCACCTTTGGTGGGTTCTCTAGGTTCTCTGAGTGTTGCTGTGAAGTTGGCTGGACTCTCTGGGAGGGCTGCAAATCCAATGGGCCATCCTCTGGAGGTTGGATGACATCGGCACTAGGCTCTCGTAAAGGGGCAAGAACTGTTGGGGCAGCAGGGGCTAGGAGGATGTTAGCGCCCAAGCTAGGAGGATCATGCTGAGCCCACAGAGTAGTGGCAGGGCTCTCACAGGGCCGACTGGCCCCAAAAGCACGGGATGAAGGTCGAGAGTGGGAATGAACCACTGGGTGTGGTAGATGAGGAACACCACCTCCCGCCCCAGCAGGCAGTGGGTGTCCTGGGCCATAAATATTTTCCATATTATCTGGTGGCTGCTCCAGGTTGCCAGGTGCAGAATCTGCACCCCCTTCCGCTACCATTTTAGCCCTATCAACCTCAGCAGGTCGCACTCCAACCCCATGTGAGCGCACGGGTTCAAAAGAGCTGTTAGCACTGGCCTGAAAGATACCAGTTGGTTTGGGAGGGCTAGGTGTGGGAGGCCAAGTCTGCTCCATGGAGCTTTGTTGCGCACCCATGTCTCCAGCTGGAGAAGTGTCAATCTGCTCAAAGTAGCCTCCAGTGGCGGCAGACAGGTTAGCATCATCAGTGAGACGAGGACTTTCCTGCTGAATAAAGGTCCCTACTACTCCATGATGCCGACGAGTGCCACTTCCACTTCCATGGCTCATATTGCTATAGTTGGATGACACACTGGCAGATCTCATTGGTCTTGGAACAGAATCTGGAGTCTCCAGGTTAGGCCCGGTTTCAAACTGGTCTACTCCATGGGCTGCAGTAGCAGCAGGACTGCCGTGGGTTTCACTGGGTAATACTTCCTGGTTCGGGACACACTCCAAATTCTCCACATGGTCGTACTGTGAATCAGGGGGCTTCTGGGTACTTCCCTGTGGCGCATGGTTGCCATCATTCATGTACGGTAGGTGTGAATGATCTTGCGGGGGAGGGCCTTGGTAATCCAAAGGAGCATCTGCATGGCCACTGTGGGCCTGCGGGTTACTGTGATGCTGAAAAGATCCAGGAATACCATTCACTGCCTTATTTCTCTCTCCTGCCAGTGTTTCTTCATTTTCCACATCATTTTCTTTGAAGAACATTGAGAGTGTACCAGACTCCTGAGAGTATGGGACTGGGGCAGGAGCAGAACTAGGAGCAGTGTTGGACGCATGTTGAGAACCAGCAGAGTCAGGCCCGGGCTGAGGATGGGCCAGGCTGGTTCCCATTTGGTGGTAGCCTGAGTCCTGTGGAGGTTGGTTGAACCATGAGTCTTGGGGTGCAGAGGTCTGACTGAAGTAGCTCTGGAAGTGAGAATTATGCTGCTGGGGTGCATTTGGGTCAGGCCATTGAGAACCAGGGGCATTTACAGGATTCTGGGGAGGAGGAGGAGCCTGATTCTGGGGGTGTCCAGGTTGTGTTGGAGGGGTGGGGGTGTTCTGATGGGGTGATGGGGTGTGGGAGGGGTACATCTGGGTCTGAGTAGGTAAATTAAAAGGTTGTGATGGAGGGTCACTAGTAGGCTGGAAATAGTTCTGAACCGAAGGAGGGCGACTTCCATGATCAGGGGGCCACTGGGAATAGGAAGCGGTGGGAGGCACAGGCTGGAAGGGCATGGGCTGAGGAGGTGGTTGTCCTTGAAATTCCTGGTTGAAAGGTGACTGACCCGGTGCTGGGGCCAAGGCCACAGGTGGTGGCTCTGGGGCTGTGGATGGTGTCTGTTCTGTTGAATTAAAATAGCCCTGTTCACTGTGTGAGGATGCATATCCTGCTGGACTGGGTGCTGGGTAAACACCAGGAGATGCTGTACTGTGAGGGTTAAACAGTGTCACCCCTGGCAGAGAGGAAGGTGGGGGACCAGTGGGAGCAGCTGGGACATCCTCCTGTGTCTGCGGTTGTGGAGGCAGCCCTGGGCCAGCTTGAGAGTACATGGTGTTTAGTGGGGCTTGCATTGGTGGAGGGTTGCTGTTGGGTATTGTTGGGAGACCACCTGCAGCCATAGGAGGAGGAGCTCTAACAAAAGCAAAAGGGTCCGTCATGGGCATTGTGGCAGGTGGCATTGTGGCAGTAGCCGCTGCTGTATGTTTGTGAGGCCTGGTCCTGCGGAACATATTGGGCCCAGATGGAGGTGGGCCAGAGGCTCCTGGAGGTCCAGTCCGAGGAGGGGGCTGCATGGCTGCAGAGCTAAGAGGTCCGAGGACCACGTCACTCTAGTAGATGTTCACTGAAGAGACCGAAGTCAGGCAAAGCTGAGCAGAGAAAAGGAAAGAGGGAGTGGTTAACAAAAAGCTACACATGCCTCTTTGATGGGCTTTACCACACCTATGTTTGTGTAATGGTCTGTGATCCCTTTTAAACCAACGGTACAACGTGGCAATTTCTACATCAGCTTAAGGATGTTATGACAAATAATACAGTATTACATTGAGTAAAACACAACTGACCGATAGTAATGAATGCCAAGTTTGACTAGATCACACACTTTAAGTATAATGGTTCAACTTTCAGAGCTTAGTGCTTATCTTACTCAAACAATTAGAAGAAACATAAAAACATTTATGTTATTCTGTGGGGATATGTCACATATGAGAAGAACATATCTGTTACATGACAATCAATTTGCTTTAGGGGGGAGAAAAATCAAAACAAAACCACATTCTTAAGGTAATATCATTGAAAAAAGTCAAGCTGCTGAGCAAGGTGATTTTTCACTAGTGGAGGAAAATCTGAAATTCTTGATCGAAAAAAGCACCTGCTTTTAGATCACACAGAGCTTTTGCTAGAAGGTCATTTTGAATCTGGTGGCTTATAGAAACTACTGACAATTAGCATGGTGCCATTGAAATTATCGTTATTTATTGGTTGGCAAAGATTAGAGTAATTAATCTGGTAAAACAAAGCGAAAGCTGATTTCAGGATTGAACTCTCCAAACAGGAACTCGTTGATGTAGCTAACGGTAAATGAGTAAATGTCAAACAAGTCCTGCTGCTAACTAGTAGCAACATTTGAGCAGCTCTATTGCTTTTGTTGGTAACGTAAGTTGTTGTCGTGACACTTTAATAAAGACGCCTCAAATACAAACCATACGATCGTAAAACTACAAACTATGCCCGGATTATGTAATTATACCGATTAGGTACATAACGTTACACTGTGCATCTGTCAGAAGGAAGTTCAGAGGAGCTAGCATAGACTGACATTGAGCATTTGAAAATACTTAAAGGAGATCGACAACAAAAAGAGTTAACATAACGTTAGCAGGATAGCAGTCCTGGCCAGGTCAACTCTCAAACGTGATCCCGGATCTTTTAAGTGCCGCAGGTTAACAATTCACTGAGAGCTGTTGCCATCCCGTAAGCTAACGTTAGCGCCGACGACAAGCCAACTCACCGACAGTCAACATTAAACAAAACAAAGTTAGCTACTGATACATAACGTTACGCTGTCTACTTCTGAGCATTAAACACACTTGTTGAACTCTAACCAGTAGCTTTTTGTTCTGACACGACCTTAAATTGACGTTACGTTACACATTAAGCTGCCTACGAGGAAAGGTCCAGAGTGCTTGGCTCAACAGCTAACGGTAAGGCTAACGTTACATTGCTCTAACGTTACATGTCCTGAACGCCATACCCAGCAAAACACTGATATCTAAAGTCACCTGACGTCAAAAGACTGTCCGAAAACGAACGATTTATTATTTCTGTGCTTATTTAACACTGCCAGGGGCAAACGCCGAGCAGTTACAGGTCGCTGGCCACTCGACGAGCATAATTTAACAGGTTCACTGCCTGGTCAGCTAGCATTAGCATCGGTGCTTAGTTAGCATTAGTTGCTAACTAGCCTAAGCTAACTACAGGGGTAACAGTTTAAAATCTGCCACAGACACCAGATCGAAAAGTTCAGGGTAAAGCATCGTAACTGATAGTATATATTCACTCTTACCCGATGTCGGAAATGTGTACAAATATAAATATATTCTTACAAATGTGCAGGACAGTGAGTCTGACACACCGCCACCATCTTCAATGAACACATCCTACTAGGCTACGTGTACAAGCAGCGTCACGGGCCAAACAACGATTGCGTCACCACGGGGCGGGACTTGTTAAAGGTAAGTTCCGTGTATTTATCTGAATCAGTTTCGGAGCATCCAAGAATTTATTGGCGTGCCGTTGTATGTTTAAGTCATTAAAGTCAGTGTGTTGTCGCAAATATTTCTGTGCTACACACCGTACGTCGGGAACACTGGGATTCAAATGGAAACCAGGATCGGAATTCTGATAGACTTGAATAAAGGGGATGGGACATCATAGCTATTGACAGCAGGTGTTAACAGTCAGGCGTGGCCCCATTGAAACCGTTTGCATAGTATAAATGATACTTTGTAATTAATGTAAAGAGCACTGAGCGCTACAGAACAGTTAAACAAAAAGGGCAAATACACACAGTCTTGACCCTTGCTGTTCTAAAGAAGTTGATATGTATGTGTGGTGCATGCCAAAAAAATGTCTATGCCTGAAGGGTTTTCCACAGTGAAATGCTGAGGCAGCATTAATATTTCATGGGCACATGTTATTGTAGGACCTCTCTGATCAAACAGAACTAAATTCAAGTGTTGAAATGGCTGAAAACATAGCCAAATTACAAATAAAACAAGTTAAAAAAAAAAAAAAAAAGTACCCACACCAGTGTATGTAAATGAAACAACCGTGCAAAATCAATGGAATCGTTTTCTTGTATTGCAAATCAAAGTGATATAGTAGATACAGTATATTTGAAACATACATTCATATACAAAAAAGTTAGATTTAGGCATAATAAAACATTATAGAATACTGTGTACAAACGTAAAATAATATAAATATTGTCAAATAATATTAAGTTGTCATAAAATAATGAATATCAAAATTAGAAATTACATATGAGAATAGTACAGACATCACATGAATGAACATTAAAAAGTTAAGATTTATGTGCATATGCAACAGATTTGGTGTGCTTTTTTATGCATCAAAGGTAACACCCAGCAACATTTAAAAACTGCAGGCATTGTAGATACGACCTTCGTCCACTGTGGGGCGCTATGGTGTCATGAACATATTATCCACTACCTCACATGTTAACCACATTGAGGAGAGAGATTTTTTTATTTTTATTTTTTTTTATTAATGTTCTTTTTTTTTTCTTTTTTTTTTTTTTTAATAGTTTTAATTCATTGTGAATCAGTGTCATGCAACTGGATTAGATAAAACCAGTGGTTCACAACCAGGGGCCCCGGGGCCTTCCAGAGGTCCTTGAGGGAGTTTCAGGGGGTCCCTAGAAAGATGTAGTCTGGCTGGCAAGACCATCCTGATGACGTGAGCTCAACATTCTGTTTCACTCTCAGTCTGGACTTGGTGCCACTGTGTTTTGTATCCAGAAATTAAAATCAGCTGTAGTTGAAAACCGTAGAATTCTGTTTTTAATCATGTCTAACAACCAAAATCTTTTCATATGGAGGTTGCTGAAGCAAAATCTTATCAAATGGGCATCTGTATCTTGATGTGTATCAGTTAAGGAGTCCTTGACATGAAAAAGGTTGAGAACCACTGGACTAGAGCATGTGGCTCCCTTTCCATCAAAAATGTCATGTTTTGGCAAGAGTAGACACCCCTTAGCTTAGGCTCGCTGATAAAGACTAAAACAACAGGCTTACAGAGATATATCAGCAAGACATTCACTTTTCTTGAATGTATGAGTATATTAAAATGAAGGCGTGGTTACAAATACAGATGTTTTGGGTATCTGTGATTGCTTTGTTTAAGTATTATGACATTGGTATTTATTCATAAAACAGTATGTGCTGTATGATATCATATTCTCTCTATATATTTTTATATAATAAATGTGTTCCTCCTCAGTGTTAGTGATGAATTATTTAACAATCTCTGTTAGACATGGGCTACAGTAGTCTCCATTTGAAAATTCATCAAGGTCCTCCCCTTGTTTAAAAAGAAACAGAAAAATCCAAACAGAAAAGTCAAATAGCAAAACTAAGAGAAACCACAAACTCTTGGTGCAGAGTTCAAACACCCACGGTACTCGCAGATTTATTTCTTGTTCACACGCCTCCTTTTTTCTGTACTTTCGCTCAGACTTGTCAACCGAAACCTACCCTCCCACTAGACTGTGTCTGGAGACTACGGGCCACGGGGCAGGTTGAAACAGACCCTCACGTTTACACCTAAAACCCCTGGCTGGTCCTCTATGTGCAGGATGAGTGTGTTGAGTAATCCTGAGCTCTTGAAGCCTCGTAGCTGCTGATAATGTAACACCCTGTCAAAATGTAGAATAGTTTATCTCATAATGGAATGAATATGTAATGATTCCTATTGATGTAAATTGATATAAAATAACTTTAACACAGGACTGATTGATAATGATATGACATACAGTCACAGTTATGACACACTGTATTGTAGATCTAAGTAGATGTAAGGTATTTTTAAGTGTTAATTGTCAACAACTATAACTCTTCTTCTGGACACCCACAATTGGAGGCTGCTGTATACACAGATAATGAATAACAATATAGTAAAACATTGCTGTAAAACTATGAAAAACAGAAAAACTTTTAATTGTTGACAAATACTGCAAAGGCAAACACGCAAAAGTAAAGTGTGGTTACACAAGTCAGGATGTCACTATAGTTGCCTTTTAGAGTTACATGCAGGTGCAGTATGTACACACTTGGTTTCTCACACCCATCTGCCACAGTACACTGCATCTGCTCCCCCACCCAGAGATGCACACCACAACCACACACCTCACTCTTCTCATTTCATGTTTCATCTTCCCCTGGCTCAATTTGTGACAGGCACTTTAATACATTGGCCAGTGTTTGTCCTCAGAGACTCTGCCTACCCTGTCATTAAGGTTGTGTTTATATGAAAGCCAGGAGAGTGGTTAATATCCGGTTAACCACTGTCTAAACTCTTGATAAGCCCCCTGAACATCAACCTGAGCCCTGTGGTTTTGTTAATGGCACAGGGTCTCCCCTGAACAATATCCCTGGAGTGAGTTTATCCTTGCTGAGGCACGTATATGCTCATAATCAGCTGTCACGTTTGGCAGGTGTGTGTGATAGCTGAGATAGGAGCTTGGCAGAGAGATAATTTTTTGAATAGTCAGAGGAAGGAATAACAAATATTTAGGTCTAGAGTCCTATTCTCTTTGTCTTTCTCACACCAACACACAGTTGTGGTTAATAGAGTGATTGGAAAGATTGTATGGGCAGGTGTGGGCCTGGTTTTGCACTGCAGGATGCAAAGATTAGGACGATGATAGAACACCTCCTGTCAGAGAAGCTCTCACAGTCAAATCTCCTTACGATAAACCAGTATTCAAACTGCTGCCATGAGAAACCACCCCACTCATGCTGCTGCATTATTGTTTGCATCAGTGCAGTCTTTTAGAGGGAAGCAGAGTATTAGAGTTACAGGCCTAAGATGATACATGATACTTAACACAATATTGTATGTTCAGTGTGGCTATTTTAAACTTAGCCCCAGAAGAGCAGTGGTAGAAGAAATGTTCAGATAGTTTGTTTTTGGATTAAACACTACAAAAGTAGTTCATTACAAGTACAAGTCCTGCATTAAAAATCAAAAGAGTATTTAACACAAAATGTACTTGATATACTTAAAGGTCCTGTGTTAGGATTTAGGGGGATGTATGGGCAAAAATGGAATATAATATTCGTAACTTATTCGTAACGTTGGACGCGAGGCTCCGTTCATTCCTTTAAAAGTTGTTCAGTGGCGCATTAGGCCAAAAAAAGCTTGATTTCCATGGTTTGAAATGATCCTTCTTTTCTTCAGCATTACTGGGCCTGTAGCAAACGCACTGAAGACTTATGGTGGCCGAGCAGCTAAATTCCTGTTTAGCCCGCCATAAATTTGAATGTGGATAATAAGATTTAATTGTGCAGCTCTTCTTGACTTTCTAAATGCTATCGAACTGAAGGGATTAAATCCTGATAATGAAAGTAGTCATTTAGTGGGAGTTGTGATGCTGAAGGTATTTTTTCCACTAATTTACAAACTTTTCTTTTTGAATTTCAGTTTTTTTGGGCCCCATGGCATCACATGATGGTCCCTGATGTTGTAATTCCATGTTTGGCCACTATGTAAAATTGGCTTTAAAGCCAAGGACTTCCCCATGTTGTTTCTACATAGACCCAAAATGGACAAACCAAATACTAGCCTTAGATAGAGCCATTTTCATTTCCACATAATTGCGTCGGCCACCATAATTATTCTACCTGCTTTGCACATTATAGAAGTTTCAGTTGGTTGCAATGTTGCAACCTCACCACTAGATGCCACAAAATCCTACACACTAGACCTTTAAACATATCAAACATGAAATTCATTACTCGTGAACTTAACATGTAAGCAGCACTTTAAAGTTGTAGCAGGTCAATGCTAAAGCTAATTTTTAACTGATTTTATGATCTATGACAGTGCATCACAGTTTATAAATGTCTTTTATGTTTTGCATGGAAAAAATTGGTAACATTATAGAGTAAAAAGTACTATAAAAGTAATAATTTAAGTAATATTTACGTCTAAAATGTAGTGGTGTAGAAAGTAAAGTAGTATAAAATGGAAAGGAGACACAATAACATTTTAAAATCAAAAACTGAAAATGTTATGTATGCTCAGCCCCTTGGGACTCTTGTCCTATGAGAACCCAGGTCATGATTCTCTCATTACCTTGTTAATAAAGGCATAAAAACAAGTCATAGCTTCAGAGTTTTTATGATTCCCAATGACAAGCAGCATTGATTAATGTACAGCAGAAATAAATTGTAGTGTTTCAGAAACTTTTTTCCCACTTTACATTTTGACTTTAGCAGCAACAAAAGCTGTGACATTTAAGGAAGCCACTGGGCCAACATGTAAAACACCAGGCCTGTGACTGATACACCTGAATCAAATGCAGTCATTATCAAGGTGATTAAATGCACCAAGGACAATAATCTGTGAGACAACCAAGATAAATGGTCAGGCAGCAGTGAACAGGCTATGCTGCCTCCAGGCCCTTGGAAACACAGCCAGATGGTGGCGTCATTGCTCAGGTGATTTATCATAACACAGTGGTGGATTCAGCTGACTTGACACATGACAAGTACTGGAATAAAATGCAACATGTTAAAAGTAATGATTCAGAATTAGTTTTTCCTTTGAAGATGAGCTCATTAATTTCAGATTTTTAAGAGAAAGAAGTTCAAGATTGGTAAGAAGTTTGTTAATCAAATTAATTGTTGTTGCGAGTTCCTGTTTTTTGAGTGTATGAGCTTTACTGAGTGCGTATGCTTGGAAAAAGAGGTAGTGAGAGCGAAATGAAATGACAGATTGAAGAACACTTATTAGATTACTCTAACGGTCCTGTATCACATTTAAGCATCAGTAAGGGCTGGATGCAATTATCACATTACAAAATTAGGCATAATTTTGTTTTCGTGTTGATTAAAGGGAGAGTTATGGGAGGAGACGATGGTGGTGGAAAGTAATGTTTTTACAAGTGGAGGATGGGTTGTTTTACAAGCCAGGGTGTGCAGACGTCACATCTGTTCCTGCCACTCCCCAGCGGGCCTGAGAGCATGGGAACCTTCAGCAGCTCCAAAGGCTGCAACAGGCTTCACAGAGTGGACTTCATTTATCAATTTAAATGGATCAAGAAGCCATACATGGGTCTGAATGCATTGTATTTGAGGATGGGGGAAGGATGGATAGTGAGCAGAGTTCCACCCATCATCCAGTTGTGAGATAAAATAAACTTGTGATTAGTCTTTGGGTACGGCAATGAAAATAAAAGCATCTGTCATCAGTATGTCATGCATGCGATGTGTTCTGTCTGTGTACATACATACAATAAAAGTATCCCTTGAATCTCGGGCTTCCTGTCTGCGGCTTGTGGCGTGCACAGTGCTCAGTTTGCCAAAGAGGGTTTTGAGTTTCCCTCACTGTCTTATCCTTCGTCGGCCCCCCAGAATGGTGACCAGCACACTTTAATAAGCCATTTCACAGGGGTCAATTCTCCTTTCTCCACGGCGTCAGCTGGGTCGCCCCATTCACCCTCTTCACCCCTTCCTCACCCAGGCTCCCCTATTGGCATGTGTTCAGCCCAGCGTTGTTTACTGGAAGGAGCATTTAGAGGGGTTAGCGTTTCACCATGGCAGCTGTTGGCACCATGTGCCTCCCCCGTGTGCGGCTGGCCGACGGCACGCAGGCCACTGCTTCACACACCCTGCAGCATCCCCCTGAGGACTCTCCCCTCCTTCCTCTCGCCCCTCACTTGGCCTTGGTTGAAACCAGTAGCCTCAATAGGATATCATATACCAGTTTAATGTGAAGACACAGTTCTGGCTTTAATTGATGGCTCCTGGTTGGTACTCAGACTGCAGCCAGTGTAGCTTGAGCTTAAAGAAAAAAAATCAGTGTCAGCAAGGAGCATCCACTTTCTGTATATACATCTGACATACACAGACTTTATCCATTCTAGCACGACAGCTCATATCATGTCTGTCATAAGCAGGATTAACAGCTCCTGTCATGGCATTTTCCATGTCACCTCTCTCATTGAATGGCCTGACAACTGTAACGACCACCAGGGCTCATGGAGAAATCCAATGTGACGTTTCAGCTCCAGATCGCATATGGTGGCCTCTGTTTTTTTTAGCATGAATGTATAAAGAGAACTGGGTACAGGGAGGCAGGGCCCCATTCATTCCTTTTAAAGTTGTTCAGTCGTGAATGAAGCCAAAAAAGTTTGACTTCTTGTATAAAATTACCCAGATCTTCTGCACTGCTTCCGCATTGTTGGGCCCATAAGGCAAGCACACGGGAGACTTCAACTGACCAAGAGGCTGAGTTCCACTTAAGCCCTCCACTAACTTAAATGGGGATAACATTATTTAATCATGCAGAACTTCAGAAATGTTATTGAACCAAATGGATTAAATCCCAAAAGTGAAAGAGATAATTTTACAGGGGTGGTAACGCTCAAAAAACCAAAAAGAATCCACATATTTACAGACGTCTCTTTCACAATGCAAGTCCATGGGGAAAAGTGTTTTTGGGCCACATAGCATCATGTGATGCACTCACAAGTTGCAATTCCATGGTTTGACCACTATGTCAAATTGGCTTCAAAGCTCAGTACTGTTCTTTGGGGCCTGGTTTTTAGCCATGATAGGAGCATGGTTCTATGAATAGCAATGTGGGTCTGTCTATCGGTCTATCTCTTTGGTCTGGACTAAAATACCTCAACAACTGTGAGATGGATTGCCATGAAATATTGTACAAACATTCATGGTCCCCAGAGGATTAATTCAAAGTTTGGTCAGTGGTTTTTTAACCTTCCATGTCAAGGACACCAAAATTGATACACCATAGGTCAATATAATAAGATTTCACTTCAGGGACCTTCATCTGAAAAGATTTTGGTTGTTAGATATCAATAAGACCAGAACTCTAGTTGTCAGCTGAGGAGATAACTGTGGAGGAAGTGAAACCTATGATCAGAATAGCCACTAATGACTATTATTGTCACTGGGCTCACTTCAATAGTGAATTAAATAGTGAAAATAAACTATTTCCCATTTTCAGGGGACCCACTGAAACTCTCTCAAGGAGCCCTTGGGGACCCTAGCCCCCTGGTTTAGAGCCATAGACTTTGGTGATCTTCTGAGTTTTCTTCTAGCGCCACTCGCAGGCTGACATTTTTTGTTCTTAGTGACAAGTCTCCACAGCTAGTGTCCTTATGACATTGGTGACCCCCTGACCTTTTCTGTTGTGCCCTGTACGACTCAGCAAATGTTAACATTCTAACACGCTAAACTAAGATGTGCTGTCATTAAGCTCCAAGCACCACTGTGCCGAAGTACAGCAAAGCACAGCATGTCTGTAGACTTGTTTGGGGATAAGACTGAGGCGGGATAAGATGCAGATAACGACAGGCGAATGAAAGAGCTGTGAAAAGTTTAGCACAAAATGTGGGCTGATGATAAGATGAGAATGAAGGCAAGATGACTGGAGAGAGTGAGGTAATATGCAAAGATATAGAGTGGAAGGAAGAAACTATGAGACTTATCTCTGTGGCATTTAGTTCTGCGAATCAGACGTGGCTCGCTAAGCAGCCAATAAACCAGTCAGCAATTTCTGTCCGACTAGTTGTCGCCTTCCGCCGCGATTCAAGGTGACATGCATGAGAGACACACAGACAATTCTCTTAAATATAAACCCACTTAAAGGCATACCCTGAGATCCTAACATGTTAGCATCGTCATACGCCTGGAACCAGCCCATCATTAATATATCTCTGTGATTGGCAGATGGCTGTGTTTCTAGAGAGACAGGGGAGATTGTGAATGTTGGTAATCTCATCTACCCCGCCCCAGAGAGTGTAGTGAGTCTTGGGAGAGTGCTGTAGAGAAGCAAGGTCAGGGTGACAGTTGTCAGACCCCCATCCATACCATTTGGATGGAAAGTGATACCACAGACAGCTGAGGCAGCTTCTGTCACTCTGAGGGTTAATTTGGAGCGTCTTAACATTCACTTTGCTCTGGCCAGATTTGTAATGAACGTGGAACTGGGGGGTAAATGGAAATCTCAGCATCTGTGTCTCCTTACCTCTCCCCCTGCTCTCCGTCACACACATACACCAAATTACAGTCAACATCTCGAGGCCACAGAGCAGATTCTTGAGGTTGTTTTGTAACCACAGAGTCATGCAGTACCCATAACTCTTTCAATCACATTCACTGTGGAAAGGCCCGTCACCCTCCTGCATACATCCCGCCGCACCCACGCACTCCTGGGGCCCCGTATCATGAGTCCCTGGGTGAATGTTTTCCTCCTTCGCCACAGTCAGGCTGCACATTAGGAGGTCCCTAAAATAAACAGCAGGGGAAATGGGATGAGGCTCTCTGGACACCAGATATTCAATCTCTAAATGGGACTAAACAAGTTCCACACACGCCTTCAGCGCCAGCGTGTGGATTCAAGGAGGTATAAAGGGGATGGATGGAGCAGCAGCATGATAATGAGGGATGCTACATAATATGTAGTGTACAGTGTGAATACTGTTTCCCTGAACAGGATGTTCTCTTTGTGATAATGAAAATCACATGTTCCATTTTCATTGTTTGCTTCCAACACAAAAGGAAACCACTATTAGTCTGTCAGTGGACTTTTTGTCTGCCGACACCGAGAGGTTTACCTTTTTGGTTAAAGGGGAACTCCACTAATTTTAGACATCAGTCTTTAGTTCACAATGATCAGAATGGTTTTGTGCAAAATTGGCAAGGGTTTCATAACATAAGAAGAGTTCTTAACATAATTCATGAAAAATTTGACGCTAAAGATACAGCAATATTATGGCTGGTTGCTCGGCAGGCCTTTGATAGAATTGAATGGCTGTACTTATTTATGTCCCTCCTAGATTTGGAAAAAAATTAGCAGATTACCAAAATTTCTATATTTCTTTCAAACACTCCCTCTTCCACTACCAAAATCATTCTTTGATAAACTCAAAAGTATTTTTAGTAAATTAATCTGGAACAACAAAAAATCCAGACTGAGACTTAGGTTGCTTTACCTGCCTTATGAAAGGGGAGGGCTACAACTTCCAAACTTGAAATGGTACTACTGGTCTGCTCAGTTACACTCTGCTTTGATGGAGAATTTTACAGCCTGGGTAAATATTGAACAGGCATCAATACTAAGCCTCCCATTAAAGCTGTATCTATACTCTGCAGACCCAAGAAATCTGACAAGAACAACAAAAAACCCTTTCCTCAAAAATACTATCCACATTTGGCATAAGGCGCATCAACATATTGGGGATACTCCCTCCATTTCCCGCTTTTCCCCTATATGGGGCAATAAATACTTTACGGCAGGAAGGGTGGATGGTGGTCTCAGAATTTGGGCAGACAAAGGTGCACGGAGAAGAGAGGATCTTTATATGAATGGTAATCTTCTTACTTTTGATCAGCTGTGTCAGAATTACCATATATCTAAAAACACTTTTTTAAATATTTACAATTAAAGCATTTCATGCTAGCTAAAATAGGAATTTAACATCTGAACCACCCTTATCACATCTTGAAAATCCCATGATTCTAAACCTAAAAGGGCAAAGTCAAGTTTCTTTGTTCTATAAAGCTTTAATAACATATGTTGATACTGTGCTATAGACAGGCTCAAGGCATGGAGACTAGATCTTCAAGAGGACATAGAAGAGATTGATTGGGGGAAAGAATCAAACAATGCAAGAATGAAATTACTGCAATACAAATGGTTAATGAGAACGTACAAGCTGAACCGTTGGTCCCCTGACATCCCAGACACTTGCATTAAATATTCAGAAGGAAAGGGGACTCTGTTCCATTGTGTATGGCAGTGTCCATAATTGGAATAATACTGGAAAACAGTTGTTAGGACTATATCTGAGATGTTGGAATAAAGGTACCTCACCAGGCAAAATTGTGTGTACTCGGCATATATCCAAAGAACTTTGCTACTAGTTCACAACAGACAACTTTAATTGATTTTGGACTCCTGCAGGCCAGGAGA
>JAPZEB010000011.1:20962082-20974920 GCA_029783705.1 Chaetodon striatus
TATTGATGTTGTGTTGCATTGGAAAGACTGACTTATATACTTAGAGGAAGGGCAGGAGAATTTTAAAAAATATGGAAACCTCTATTGGAGTCAGGGTACACAACTGTTATGACATAGCGGTGTGTTGAGTGTATTTATGTTGTTATTGTCTTTTTTTTGTTTTATTTATTTTTAAAGTCTGATATGTTTTCTTTCATTTTGTCTGTTTGTCTATACTTATTTTTCTTTCTTTAAAAATGTGAGTTATTGTGAATGTTTGCTTTGTTGTTTGTATATGTGAAATTTGTAAAAAAAAAAAAAAAAAAAAAATGTTAGACTTCAGTCTGGTACATGTCTTAAGAATTATTACTGTATGTGTGGAAAAAGTAGTCTAAAGTCTTTTGTGTCTCCAGAGGGAGATGCACAAATTCAGATAAATATCCTCGAGTGATGTCACATGAGCCAGTGTTCTTTGGGGAAATAGACTATGTTTGATTCTAAGGGGCCTTGAATGTTTTTTGAAAAGCCCCAAATTTATGCTATTCCCCAAAGACAATTCAGAGTATTAAAGACCATGTTTACTTGGCATTGTTGGGGATCCTTGATTTGCACATGGTATCAAAATGATGAAGATAGTTGGGCAACTATCGTGTTTATCCCAAATGATGTTCATATTTCTAAGCATTCTATTATCTCAAATGGCTCGAAGATAGTGCATATAGCTACTGTAAATAGGAAAAAAATCTCACTAAGGGAGCATGCCCCTGAACACCCTAAGTTTGGGCTGAGCCCCAAATGTTCTCAACATCTGGCTCCACCCCTTCTAAGTAGACCTCTGTTGCCAGTTTGTCATCTCTGCTTGACTTTAGCTGCTTGAGGATACATTAACCGCTACTAGCACAACACACCTGAATCTCTGACCAAACTGACAGGGATCGATTTGTTTTGTGGGTAATCTAGGCACCAGGTTTTGACAAGAAAGAAGAATGCATTGAATAAAAAGGGTGATATCTGTGGTTTTGTTGCATTGATTCTAATGCTTTTTTAATAATTGTCCATTGTGAGTATGAGAGTGCTATTGACTAAAATGTCTTGACAGTTATGGTACGGATATCGACTGTGCCCAGAGAATGAAACCTCATATCTATGGGGCTGGCACATTTTTTACAGACATTCATGGTTCCTAGACAATGTATCCTCATGACTTGGGTGATTCCCTAATGCCACAGTGAGTTTGACAATATTGGTTTTAAAGGAAATGTCTTAACAAGTTGCTGGATTGGCATGAAATTCAGTGCATTAACTGAAGTGAGGATAAACAGTTTTAACCATGGTGATCCTCAATGTTTCATCTCATGTCATCAGGTTAACTAATGGCGTTCCCATCAGTCTTACCTATGCTCACAAATGTCAGCATGCTAAGATGCTAAATTAAGACGTGAATATGGTTAACACTTTACCTGTTCAACATCAGTCTATTAATATTGTTATTGTGAGCATTTTGCATGCCATGTTAGCACATAGCTCAAATCAGAGCTATTATTTCTGATGTACTTTTGGCCATCCTTCTTATCTGCATTATGTAATAAAACTGCACTCACCAAGTGAATTGCTAAGATCTGAGACAAGTCAGCAAGAGGGGGCAAGAAACATGAGCAGTCAGACAGTCATACAGAATTCCAAATCACTTAGTTAGCCAAACTAGGATTTGAGGATCACCAAACAAAGGTGAACTGGTTCAACTTTGGCCCATTGCACTTGCCATAGGTGTGCGCACACACAGTTTCCCCGTGCAATAAGGGACATTAATGACATTTCACTCTCAGTTTTACCTTTAAATAAAGTAGGTTCAAAAATCCGACTAAACTATTGTCTTATTTACAACCTGTCTGATCATTTCTTGCCCCCTGGAGCACTGTTATTCGCTCTGTCATCCTGTTCCCACATCTCTTGTCTTAACTGACAGAAATGATTGCCAAAAACACAAACTCACATTGTAATAACCCAGAATTATCCTTTAGTGATGGCATTTACCATCCTCTGTGGGCTGACACAGCATGAACCCTCCCTTTGTACCCCCCAAAATTTGGCCTGCTCTCAAAGAGAAAGGGAGAAAGCACACTGGCATCCATTAGTGTCCATTAGCTCCAACATTGGTGATGTACACGAAAGAGGGACATCGTTATTCACTGTCACTGTTCTTTTAAGTGTCGGTAGAGCACCAACATCCAGTTAGTTATGACAGCGAATAAACTCTTTCAACGCTAATACATAGTCCAGCTGTGAGGCTGTTGTGGAGTTTTTTGTATTTCCTGCTCCCTTGTCTCACTTGCATATGTATTTATTCATAAATTCACAATTACATGTTTGCCGAAAACACACTTAATAATGTTAACACAAGCTACAGGTGCTGGTCCCTGAACCCCACATGTTGTTGTAGCCACCGTCAGAGGAAGAATAATGGTGGCGGTGGTGGTGGTGGTGGAGGGGAGGAAGGGGGGGAAGTTGAATCTAAAGTCTTTCTCTCTGCTTGCCTCTTGTTTACATTCCACCCCACCAAAGCCCCTAACCAGAGCTCCAGCGCCTAATCTCATCAGAAAGTTCCCCGGCTGAACAAATATCTCCTCTCATAGTGAATATTCTCACTCTTTGTGTTCACACACACACAGACACACACACACAGCTTCCAGACACACAGTTAGTTTTCCTAGCTGTGTCTTGTCTTTGATCCCCTTGCTAGATTGAGACTTTTGGTTTACCTCCTCTCTCTGCTGCGGACTGGCAGCACGTCAGCAGGAAATGAGTGTGGAGGTCACATTCTCACCTCCCTCTTTTATTTTCTCTTTTGTTTCACTCGTCTGTCTCTCGCTCCCTCTTTCTCCCAATTTTTCTTAAGTGAAGGACACAAGTCAGACCCAGTTACAGACTGGCTGCGCTAGCGGAGATCAGGGTTTTGTGTGATGGGTTGCGGGGGCCCTGTGGGTTCAGCGGGATAACGAGTATCTTTGTTCCAGTGTTGCAGCATTTGGCTGGCAGGAGAGACACACACCGACACACTGGCCAGAGAGAGACCTTGAGGCAGGACGGGGAGGTGGATATGAAAGGCTGGGTGGACAGACAGACAGAGATGGCTGTGGGCCTCCAACTGTGCGACCCTGACCCGTTCGTGCAGCTATTATGGATCGGATCAGTGGGCCTGTAAAGGCCAACTGTGTGGCCTGCTGCACTGCTCCAGTCTTCAGCCAAAACCAGGCAATGTTCCTGTCTAAAGGCTTTCAACGTCTGCTTAGTGGGGCAGCAAATCTAATTTATGATCTTTTTTGGTGATTTGCTCATACAGTTCATTTCTGTGTTTGGGGTGTGTGTGATTGTCAGTGGTGGAAAGTAACGTAGTACATTTGTACTTTACTTTTCCACATTTTGCACTATTGCTACTTCTCAGAGGCAAATATTGTTCTTCCTGCTTCACTACATTTTTTTTAGTGCTGTAACTGAACATATCACAAATTCTGCCATCCTTCCTGTACATGTGTTTCCAAATTTGGTGATTTTGAATTTGACTTTTTCTGATAAACTCAGGGATGAAGTGTTCCTTAATGGATCTTTAAGGTCTTGCGTGGGATTTTGTAGCAGCAAGCAGTGAGGTTGCAGATAGCAACCAATGGAAATGTCTCCTTTGTGCAAAGCATGTAGAAGAACATGGTGGCTGACACAATAACGCAAAGACGCAAATGGCCCTATCTGGAGCCAGTGTTTGTTGCGTGGTCTTGCACGTTCTGGGCCACTGAAGAACAACAGGCTGAACTCTGTGTATGAGAACCCACTCCATATGTAGATATAAATTGTTAAGTAATGAAAACACAATGTTTCAGGTGATTATACACTGATGAAAACATAATTATGAATATTATCTTAAATTTCTGCCAACATTTCCCCCTAAATCCTACACACTGGACCTTTAAGCCAAACAAACAATTAAAAAATGCCTTTGAATTAGCTGAAAAATGCATCATTATAAAACTAAAAACAGCTGTTGTTCAAAGCTCATGAAAAGCTAATTCTTTACAGACATGGTTCACAGCAACACGTGATGCATTGCTGTAGATTAAGCTATCCAATGTTATACATCTGCCTAAGTAAAATGCAACATACACATCACTGCACCACTTATATAAATCCAAAAACACACCAGTATAACATTGTAGGGACATTTTGTTTGCACAGTGAATTACCTTTACTTTTTATTCTTTCAGTACATTTAGCTGAGAATACTTTTACTAAAGTCAGGTTTTTCTACTTAAAGTGTGATATTTTGTGTGGTATTGCTACACTAACTTAAGTAAAGAATCTCAATACTTCCACCAGCACTTGTGATGGTGTTTCTGCAGTTGTCCTTTCTGTCACAAGGTTGCGAATGAGAACCCATTTCCTGCACTGTTCTCACTCTGAGCAATATAGGCGGGGGAAGGACACCCCCCAAAACAACAACAAAAAAACGTCTTTGCTGTGCATGTGTGTGTGTGTGGGTGTGTGTGTAGGTATGTATGCCTTGTCTAGGACAGCACGGAGCCAGGCCCTTCCTGTGTCCCATTGTTCCTTTGGCAAACACAGATACATTCACATGCGAGCACGTTCATGTATCCAATAGTTAAAATTATATTGTAGCATAAAACGACCAAGTTCTCACCATTACCATTTGCAGATTTGACATTATAAATTGTACCAACATTCATCAGTGATAGACGGGGTCCTGCTGCAGTCTCATACTGTCACCTTGATGATAAGCTCTGTCTTCATGTGCTGACCTGCCATCAGGGATTAGTTGTAAAGCACATGTGGCAGATGTGCTCGATCTGTGATACTCTTTTCTCATTATTATCATCAGTGTCTGGGCATGTTTGACATTAGCGTGACTTACATACATACATATGAGAGGCTTGTCTACAAACTGTGACGACCATCAGAGAAAGGTGATAATTGAGACACCTGAGGACCTCTGTTCTCTGATCCAGGGCCGGATACTCCAGAGAGAGAACAAACAGAGGCTCCACCACCACAGGAGGGGGGTCAATGTTCCACTTGATAAAGTGATGTGCTTCTCCAATCCCTTATCTTCAAATAACCAACAGAGGGGTTGTTTTCCAACAAACAGCAGCCAATTCAGTCCAAGCCTTTTAGTAAATACTGGGCTATCAGATTGGCAGAGGCAAAGGTGTGAAGTAGCAGCAGATTAGGCACAAAGCCTTTCTTTTATCTGTGCATTGCTGTAGAAGAGGCTTTGTGTTTTAGTTGCAAACTGCTTAAATGGGTTTTTAAAGTATTAGTGAATTGTACTGACCTTTAATTTGGAAAATCAGTCGCTGTTAAAAAAGCTGCAACTTCTGCAACCAAAGCACCATTTGAACACTCTCATTCAAGGAAGGGCTTCAGACAAAATTTGTGTTTTCCACAGAAGTAAAGTCACATAAATTGTACATCTAAAGACAATTTAACTTACCAGTACATTATGCAAGCATACTGATAACATTTGAGATGCAAAAGGAAAGTGATTTTGTTGTGTCCTCTTTATTTTTGTGAAACTACAGAGTCCAGAGTATGTTTAATTTGTTTATGCATGATTAACTGGTTTTAACAGTGCTATCTAGAGTAATATTTCTTAATGCCACTAACACCTCTCATATGATATTGCATTTTTGTTAAGATTAAATATGTAAATGGCTATGCTGATATAGCTCCTTCGCTATTTTACCTATGTCATATCTCTATTTGTATCCCTGTGATTGAGGTACATCAACTTTTCAGTTAACTCGACAAAAGCCAGTAAACACAGTTAAACCAACACACACAACCAATATACTTTTGTAATAACATCAGAGTTTTGCCACTCTCACATATCAAACCAAGTCAGATCTGTGTTTATACCAGATTTCTGGTATAAATTAGAAAGGTTGATGCACTAGAATTCATTTTATAATTTCTACATTAATACAAAAAAGTAAAAGCTATCTGAAAAAACAATAACCAAAGTTTCAAAAATAATTTTAATACAAGTGCATATGTTCTAAATATTGAGTGGGATGTGTCCCCTGTGTTCCTCCTGAAATCTACGCCTATGGCTTCATAAGAAATTTTGATTTTGTTTGATTAATTCAAATATTCAACTAAAGAAAATTACGTTTGATTGTTTTAAATAAAGTTTTATTTAAACATTGTTGCAGATAGACTTAAGGGGAGACACTAACAGGTAGATCACCATGAAAACCCAGTTGATTACTTACATTAAGACAATTATTTTTTGATGCCTTGTCTAATTAGAATGTGTTGATTTGCATAATTTTCAAGTGCAGGAATCTGACCATTGGAAAAGCCAGGCTCAAAATTCATGTGTCATGTTTTTCAAGTTTTTTTATGGAGGAAATTTTGGATACCTCTTTTTATCACTCTATAAATCTGAGATCTGTCATTTTCACCATGTTTTTGGAAATAAAATGTAATATAAATCATGATGTGTATGAGCTATGAATAAACCCCTCTGTAAAAAAAACTTCAGAATACAGAGAGGGATAAAACTGGAAAGTCTGGAGAATGTAAGTGTTACTGATGTGTGAGATTTTTTTGGCTCAGAGTATGAGAAAAAACACATTTTGAGAAAACAACTTTTAAAGATATGTGATGTACAATTCCATACATATTAAAGTAAATATAAGACACTGTGGTAAAAAAAAAAAAAAATAACTGATGGATATCACAGTGAAAATTCCCTTGTTAATTAATTACATTAAGAAATTATTTTGCTTTTAAATTGTATGTTTAAACATGTAAAAAAGGCATTATCTAATTAAATATGGGGTTTCATGCATACTTTTCCAGAACACAAGTAACATAAACACCTAAATGTTTGTTTTTTTTAATGTTTTCTTTCCACTAGTGTGAAAGAAAACATGTTATGGAAGCAAAATAACCCAAAATCTTAAAACTGGCCAGTGCATGAAACAACTACATTTTCACCTGGGGTGTCTTGCCTTAAATAATATTTTCTGGACACTAAATAACACTGTTCAATGACTGCTTTGTCCAGCTATGCACTCTGTGTCATAGTGCTTTTTTGAGACTTTTGGGTGTGAACCAAGAATAATATCTCCAGCTCCGGTCAGTCTTTGAGGTCTGATAGTGGGATGACATCATGTAGTCCTTGTCAAGGGGAGCTACTTTTTATCACCACCTCTGGCCTGGCTCCATTCCTCACCAAGAAGAGGAAGGAAGGGAGCGTGAGTTAAAGGAACTGTTATGTGCTCCAGGTCTGAGCAGCTAGGGTTCAAACTGCAGAGGGCAGTCGTATTTATATTTAATCTCAAAGAAATTATTGTGTTGTCTTGCACTTTGCGGCGACCTCTCCGGGTTTTGTTTCTATATTCAGCTTTGATAGAGTTTGTTTTCCGAGCTTTGGGTCTTCCCCTCTCCAACCTTGTGAATCCATCACAGAGCATTTTCTCATGGCCTTAAATTTTCCCCCCAAAACAAATAAGTATCTCAAGTCAGAGAGAGTTTCACAAGCAAAAACACAAGCTCTGATTTCATGACAGATAACAAAGACATCACGCTCTGCCAACACTTCTGACAAATCAGCACTTTCTGATTTAAAAGACCAAACCACACCTTTCCACATGTATTGAGGATGCAGGAGGGCATGTGGTAACAGCAGGCATGGCTTGAGCTGAGTGTGTGCCTGACAGATTTGACGTTTCTCACGGTGGGTCAGGTGTTTCCCTACTATCACCCTACATGCCCGTACACATCTCTTTTAGTCATACTTCCAACACTTCACATTTACTTTTCGGTTATGCCATAAATTTGTAGCTGATTGCTCACACTCCCTGTTTTCTTCCCTTTTCTCCCGGTGTTTCCCACACTACATGCACCTCATGAGACCTAGCCCCTTTTGGCGTCAATCCATTTGGCACTCTCACCAACAGAAGGACCAGCATGTGCGTGGGCTTCATAATAAAATAATCTTTGCCCTGGGGTGCTGAAACTCTGCAGCTACTCCCTGACAGTTTCACTTGCCCTGAGAGGGAGAAAAAAAATCTGGCACAGACATGCGCTCTGTCTCTGTCATATACTGTATGTTGTAACCGAAATATCAAGTCACACCATGTTATGCCTGTGGAAATACTTTACAAGAAAGATTACAAGATTTCATGTGTCTTGAAGTCTCTGCGGAACAAGGATCCATGCAGGAAGCTATTCTGTGAGAATGAAACTCCTATTTCCTTCTTTTTAGTAGATTAAGACTTTGTGGTTTCGAGTCCAATACCAAAAGTCAAACAGATACACAACTGGCTGGCTCCTGCAATCGTATCTTTATTTGATTTTACATTGAACATAATTTTATGTGTCTCTGGAAGAACTATTCAAATTTATTGCTCAAGCAAAAGTGTCAATACAACAATGTCAAAATACTGCATACAAGTAAAAGCCCTGCATTTAAATTTAGTAAAAGTACAAAAGTATTATCAGCAAATGTACCTGAAGTATCAAAACTGATGCTGTAACTGAGCAAGAACATCTTCAATGTTGTATGTAGTTGTAATTGAGCTCCTTTAACTACCCTACCTCATACACTGTTGGGTAGTTTGATCTAAGGTGTCCTAATTTATAGGTTGTTCATATATTTTGGATGTACCTAAGCTGTCAAATGAATGTATAGGAGTAAGACGTACACTCTTTGAAATATTGTAAAGTAGAACTGAAGTAGATCAAAATGGAAATGATCCAAGTACCTCTGAATTAAAATGCAGTGCTTGAGTCAATGCCTTTAGTTACTTTAAAGGAACACTTGAGCATTTATATATCAGATATTCATGCCATGTTACCTTGGATTGTGGAAAGAAACTTTATTTTCTTGAATGCCTCTGGTGAATGAAGAATCCAAAAACAGCAAATATTTTTGATAAACTGAAGTAAATGGGGTCCACGTCTAAAAGCAGGAAAACTACATAAAAACACCTGTTTACAATCTCTCACGCAATTAGTGCAGTATAATTCAGTGCCTTCAGTCCTTTTTGACCAGGACTAAAAGTGAAACTTATCCGTGCTTTCACTTTAAGCCCTGTTTTTTGATTCTTCATTCACCAGAGGTGTGCAATAAAAGCATTTTCTTTGGGGGATTCAAGGGAACATGGCATGACTAACTATATAAATGATCGTTTCAAAGGTGGAGTATGCCTTTGGTGGAGGAAGTGCTCAGATTGTTAAGAAGATAATGTCAAAATACTTTGTTGCATATCCTACATTGAAAATATGGCTTAAAAGCACATAAGCGTTAATGACAAAAATCACAATAAGAATCAACAGTAAAATTACTCCATGCAGGAAAGTGGCCTGTAAGTGTTATACTGTAATATGACTGCATTATTATTAGGTATTTTACTACTGATGAATTAATGTTTGCTGTATTTGGCCAATGTTGAGCTAGTTTTATGTACTCAGTACAGTAATACATTTTAAAGAATGCTTCACATATGATTACTATTATAAAATCCTGATTTGTAAAGTAGTGTATTTATAGCTGTCAGATAAAGTAGTATAGTGGAGCTAAAAGTACAATATTGCCCTCTGAAATGTTGAGGAGTGGATAGATAATAGCAGAAAACTGAAATAATGAAGTTGGCCTACCTCTTAATTGTATTTAACAGTAGGCTACAGTACTTGAGTAAATGTATTGTCACCATTGTCTGGTGATAATAACTTTACTATTGGACAGTGAGGGGGAATGAGAATTTGTTCCTCCTGTGTGAGTAAGAGAGAGAGGCAGCTTTTATTTGGCCTGAGGAGGAGGAGGAGGGGGGGTGGGGGGGGGGGGGGGAGGACAAGGGGAGGAACTTGTAGAGTTGCCTGCAGATTTCATTGAGAACTCGGAAAGCACCAGGTTAACATCTATGAGCTGAGTCCTCTTGAAGACTTTTTCCTCTCTCACACTGTTGGATTTACATTTTTTTTCCACGAGGATATTTATTTCAAGCCAACATCTGGAGTGTACCAAACTGCGGATCTATGCCAACCCTACGTGGGAGTCAACGACATTTGTGAAGTTGAACAGGAGGAATGTATCGTTTCTTTGTGAAACTAACATTTCTGATTCCTGCAATCGTCATCTCACAAGGTAAAATCCTCTCTAAATGATTTGTTGCGGAGAGTCAGGCTGCAGCGCATGACAGAGTCAGGAAGGAAGGAAACCTCGAAGAAGTGAAATTAGACTTTGATGAAGTTAGTAAATTAATAGCTGTGTGTATTTGATCAGCACTGTGGGGGTTTTAACCGCTGTAGAAGTATGAGCTGGCGACTGGAAACTGATGAAATCTAATAAATCCCTTAGAAACTTTTATTGAGTTACTTTAAGAGCCTTTCTCGGCCGTGGGAATGAATTCACTACAAGTGCAGGAGCCAAATGCTGCGGTGCGCTTGGCTGCTGACTTCCCCTGTGTACGCATGTGAAAGTTATTTTACACAAGTTAACTGTTTAGTTTGTCTGCACAGGCAGTCATACTATTTGGCACTTTTAATGCAACACTTAGCTGTAATTAAAAAACTTAATATGTTGACCCAAAACGGTGAAACTGATTTATTTATTTTTCAATCTTGCCACTTTTTTTCAAATGGTCATATTTTTAAAATATTTGGTTGCAGGTTTTAAATTGTTCTGAGAACCGGTTTTAAATAACATGTGAGATAATAGAAGCGGGTGCGTGTGTTGGGGCCGGGTGACGCGGTGGAGGGGGGGGGGCACCTTTTGTCTGCATGTGTGGGAGAGTGTTGTGAGTGAGGGGGGGGGTGGTGGTGGATGAGGAGGTGCTGTTATGCCCGTCTGCCGGTAAACAATGCCCGAGGAGAGTGTTTTATGGCTCGTGCTGGACTCTGATTTCTTTTGTTGCGCATGCTGAGCCCCGCAGCTGCTGCGCTTTCCCCGCAAAAGCGTGCGCCCCCACACTCCACCCCCCCACCCCTGCACCCCACCCTACCCCAAAAGCCACGCAACACGCGCTCTGGCCTCACCGGTGTCCACAACAGGGCTTCTTAATATCCCCCACGGACAACTGTGTAACAAATCAATTCAAAGATTAGGATGTGCACGCGCATGTGTACATTAAAAAATCCCGTGAATGATAGATGTATTAAAAAATTCACTGATGAATAATTTCCCTTTTATAATTCCAACTCTGCTTAATCCTTGTTAATCCCAACAGCTAGTTTAACGGTGCAGATTTCACTTATGCTGTTTGCCTCCTGAGCTCATGACGTGTGTTAATATTTTTTTATGCACTCAACAGGTCTAAAATGCTCCCTGCCCACTGAGTCATGCCTGAATGGAGGAAGATGTGAAGCCACCTCTAATGGAAATGGAGAATGCAAGTAAGTAAAGAGACTATAAAGCAGCAGCAGGGTGTGATGCAACAGATGTTTCACTGCAGACCACCTTAGAATAATAGCATTTCCTGTTATCTTTTTGTGCTATGTGAGTGGATTTGGTGCAGCCTTAGAAGTGCAGTGTGGTGTAATTTTTGGTACTTGAAAGTGCTTTTTGCTTGGAAAGAAAAAGGGGCCACATATTCCCCCCTTTCATTCCAGCCTTTGAGCGGGCCCCGTGCCCAGCAACCAGAGGCCCTCGAGTTTCTTCTGGGCTGGTGTGCTCCTGTACCGCTCCAGGAGCCGCATTGCTCTGTGAGGGCTGCGCACATTCCCGAAAAAGAAAAGAGTTTTAAGAAGTGAAGGAATAAAAAAGAGAGTGCAGTTCCCGAGAGGTGAGAGAAGGGGTAGTTGGACAAAAGCCCACCCCCACCCCACCCCTCAATAAGTAGGCCCGTTAATGAATGCAAGACCCCTTCAGCAGCAAAGTGAGAGGACGCGTCCAGTCCTAAATCTTGTTTTTCTGCCCTTTCATGGGCGACAGCTGGGGCTCGCCCGCCGCCCGTCACCCATTGTCCTGCAGTCAGAATAATGCTGTGTGACTAATCTGAGTGGGGCTTCCCATCATGCCACAGCCACCCCAAACACCACAACACACACCAAAACCCCTGCCACACAAAAAAAAGGCACGCTCATCTGCTGCAGAGCTCTCTACACAGCTCTAGTCTATAGGCAATGAAAAAGGAGTCAATTGCCTTTTTTTAGCAGGTTTTTCTGTGTTTAAAAAAAACACATAAACACTCTAATTTTGGTGGAAAAGGGGCATAGTTGTAACAAGGGTATAAATGGTAAAAGCAGTGAAGTAAAGAGTAGATTACTGGCTTAAAGACATACTTGAGTAAAAGAATAAAAGTACAGTTTTAAAAAGGAAAATGAAAAGTACTTGTTCCTTAAAAAACATACTGTTTTACCCATGTGCGTTACTTGTGATGTGTTACACTCCACCCATGCCTGTTAAGCTATCAATCAAACTGAACCATCTTGTACATCTCTAACTTCCATGAGATTTAGAGGAAAATCTCAGGAATGTATGTAAGGCACCACACTGGATGTCTGAACAGAGCTATATAGGGCTGTTAATGGAAGTGTGTGTGCATACCAGATAAGAACAAGATGACTGACTACCTAGATCTGGTCTCAGCTGTACTGTAGGTCACTGATGTGTTAGTAGGCTAAAGGCAGAGGCAGCCCTGCACCCACACAGCTGACAAGAGTCTCCAACACCTCACTGCCTCTCATTTGTCACTTGCCAGCCTGACAATGGCAGCACGGCCTTGTGGAGCTGCCGCAAATGTAGGCAGCAAAAAGCTTGTTAGATGGAGGCAAAGGATGAAAAAGAGTTTGGAGAGGGTGGAGGTGAAAGAGCCCTGTAAGAGTGAGGAAGATGCTAGATCGG
>JAPZEB010000011.1:20984660-21000238 GCA_029783705.1 Chaetodon striatus
TCAGACAACTGGGTCAACATCTCAAGCCTTTTTCTTTTTCCTTTTTTTATTTTTTTTTTTAAGTTTTTTAATTCCTCATTTACCAGAGACATGCGACAAGAACAATGTTTTCATGAGGAATTCAACATAACTTGAGGTGACTAATTGATATAAAAATGGTCACTGGGGGGGTGAAGTATTCCTTTAAATCATGAAAGTGCAAAGAAAACATTAGTAAACTTCCCCTCACACTGTCTTTTTTTTAATAATGTCTTTCAGGTCAATATTGCACAGAAAATGTGGACGAGTGTGAGTTGATGCCCAATGCGTGCCAGAATGGAGGGACGTGCCATGACACTCACGGCAGCTACCACTGCGTCTGTGTCAATGGGTGGACAGGTGATGACTGCAGTGAAAACATCGACGACTGTGCCAGCGCTGCTTGTTACCATGGCGCTACCTGCCATGACCGCGTGGCCTCCTTCTTCTGCGAGTGTCCTCATGGGCGCACAGGTACGACTATCAATGGCAGACACACAAGTTATGATCTTTATAATTGATGAAATATAATGAAACAGTTTGATGAGAATGTGTTCTTGTGGTGCTCACAGGTTTGCTGTGCCACCTTGATGATGCCTGCATCAGTAATCCATGTCAAAAGGGCTCCAACTGTGACACCAACCCTGTCAATGGCAAGGCAATCTGCACCTGTCCCCCAGGTTATACTGGGTCAGCCTGCAACCTGGATATTGACGAGTGTTAACTCGGTAAGTTATAGTCAGCTGCTAGAGTTCAGACATAATTATGCGTAAATGATCACATGTATGACAACTTGTATGTTAAATATTGTAGGTGCCAACCCTTGTGAACACGGCGGTCGCTGCCTCAACACCAAAGGCTCTTTCCAGTGCAAGTGTCTTCAGGGATATGAAGGACCTCGTTGTGAGATGGACGTCAACGAGTGCATGTCTAATCCTTGCCATAACGACGCCACCTGCCTGGATCAGATTGGAGGGTTCCACTGCATCTGCATGCCAGGTGAGAGCTTGGGAAATGCATGAATATTAACCATTTTGAACCGTTATTAAACCATGGAACAAAAGGTAAGAAAAGAAAACATGATTTGACTGATAACTCTTTTCTCCTTATGTGTCTGTGGGTCTTCAGGATACGAGGGTGTGTTCTGCCACATCAACACAGATGAGTGCGCCAGCCAACCTTGTCTCAACAATGGCAAGTGCATTGACAAGATCAACTCCTTCCACTGCGAGTGCCCCAAAGGTGAGAAAATATCAGGGAGTGTGAAAGAAACAGGTTCTGGGATCTCTCTAGTCAGACAATGGGAGCAGAGAAGAGGCTATAAAAGAGTGGATCATTAACTCAAGTATAGCACGCCATATATGGTTCACAGGTTGAATGTAAATGATTTACTTCCTCTAATAGTGTCACTGAAGGGTTTTTGAGTGAACAGGGCAGAGCGGATCAGGTTGCAGGAACATTAGCATATTTGGCGGGCATGAGAGTTTGTGTTAGAGCTTAGCGCCAAACTTCGGGGGAGGGCGGGATTGGTTTATGGCCGGTGAGCTGGAGGCCATTGTGTTGTGGTTTGAAAGAAAGATTTCACTGCACAGTAAGAGCTGAGGAGGAGGAGGGGGGTGGATGGAGTGTTGTGGAATGGTTCGTTAAGACCTGCAGTGTCCTGCAGACCTACTTCAGATGCAAATGAGTTTTTCTCTTCTCCATTGTCGTGTTATGCACACAGTAGCTACGACCTACAGAATATAATTATATGTTTCAAACATTTAAGCAATAATCTGAAGTTTAAATTTGCATTTTGTTTGATGCATATGCAGGTTTTTCGGGTAGTCTGTGTCAGGTGGACATTGACGAGTGTGCCAGCACCCCCTGCAAGAATGGAGCTAAGTGTACAGATGGTCCCAACAAGTACACCTGTGAATGTGCTGAAGGTAAAACAAAGATTTTTAGTTTTTTCTTGTAAATTTCTTCGATATTTTTCTTGTTTCTCTCCCAATGAACATTGTCATTAGCCTATTAAATACTCACTCTCTTTTCCTTTGCAGGTTACACAGGGCAGCACTGTGAGACCGACATCAATGAGTGCTACTCTGACCCCTGCCACTACGGTACCTGTAAGGATGGCCTAGCCTCCTTCACCTGCTACTGCCGCCCTGGCTACACTGGCCGCCTATGTGAGACCAACATCAACGAGTGTCTAAGCCAGCCCTGCAAGAATGGTGGCACCTGCCAGGACAGGGAGAACACATATATCTGTGCTTGCCCCAAAGGCACTGCAGGTAAGACTTTCGACATCTTCATTCAGATTACTGCTGTTAAAATGTTAAGATGTTCCTGATATCCATTGCTTACACATGCTCCAATCGACAGGTTTTAATTGTGAGGTGAACCTGGACGACTGCAAGAGCAAACCCTGTGACTACGGGAGGTGCATCGACAAAATCAACGGCTACGAGTGTGCATGTGAGCCCGGCTACA
Organism: Chaetodon striatus; assembly: GCA_029783705.1. Classification (NCBI taxonomy): domain Eukaryota; kingdom Metazoa; phylum Chordata; class Actinopteri; order Chaetodontiformes; family Chaetodontidae; genus Chaetodon; species Chaetodon striatus. The sequence goes on from JAPZEB010000011.1 coordinate 20,987,154, forward strand.
CAGGTAAGCACTGGGTGGAGTTTACAGGTGCAGGGGGGTGGTCCCCTGAGCTTTGGGAGGGGCAGGTAGGACAGGTGGCTGGCGGGTCCACTCCTGCAGAACAATGGTGTCAGATTGCCTGTGTGGGATGGAGCAGGGGAGGATAGAGAAAGGAACACAGTCCCCAACCTGATACACACAAAACACACACACACAAAGCGCTAACTTTGTTTGCCATTTGAAAAGCTTGTGACGTTGAGCCTGTAAGGTGATATTTTAAAAGGAAAAGAGGCTGGCCTTTAATCACATGTCTGATGTTTAGTAACTGCGTGACAAATCCCATAAATATCCCAAGTGTTTTCACCTCTCTTACTTCACTGGAACATGTCCACCTGTAATGCACCAGTGTCTAAAACTTCAGTGACAGTCTAATCCCAACAAGTGGACCACTCTTCCTCCCTTTCATGGCCCAGCGGAGCCGGTTCTGACTGGTAGTGGCTGCGTGATTATGCTAGAAGGCTTCTGTGCATCCCTCCTCCTCTTCCTCCCCTCCATCTTTTTGTGCTGACGGGGTGAGTGTGGAGGGCACGGCGGGACTGAGACACAGAGGGACAGAGGACTATTGTAACTGAAGATCAGGCAGTTGGGCCCTCCCCTCCTGATTGATGAAGAGCAGAGGAGGAGGGAGCCGGGTAGGGGATCAGAGGGGGGTTTAATTGTTACTCGGCCGTGTGTGAAATGGGTCTGGCCTTCTGTCCCTGTAAACAGCTCTGGGTGAGGTTAGTTCTCCCTGGATGGGGGGTGGTGTGTGTGTGTGAATAGGGAGAGTAGTGCAGCCCCCCCCCCTCCACCTCCTGGCAGCACCTCCCCCTCTCAGATCCAGCTGAAACCCTCCTTCTGCCTATTCAACAGGGCCCCCATTCAATCAATGGCAGAGAGGCAAAAGGGCCTCCAGGGGCCGCCAGGCTAGGCACACATTGGAGCTGCTACAGCTTCTGCCTGTTGAATGTTTAGGGGGTCTTTGGTGTTGGTTCTCTCTATTGTCCAAAAGCCACACAGTGCACCTCTGGCTAGCACCTTAGAAAGCCTCAAAGAATCCCACACCAGAGAGCAAAGTGTCCAGCTGTGGGGCATTCATAATGGCCAGTGAAGATATTCATCAATTTAATCTTTCAAAGGGAATGTATGCTCCATTGTTCTAAAATTTCTTTGTCTTTCAGGATCAATGTGTAACATCAACATTGATGAATGTGCCATCAACCCCTGTCACAACGGAGGCACGTGCGTCGATGGCATCAACAGCTTCACCTGCCTTTGCCCAGAGGGCTACAATGACGCCACCTGTTTGTCTCAGGTGGATGAGTGTGGCAGCAACCCCTGCATCCACGGTCGATGCCAGGACCTCATCAATGGGTAAGCCTAGATCCAACCTTAACATGAACGAGCAAGTGCTGACCAATTAATCGATATTTTCGAAGTATGGCCTACCGCAAATTTTAAATAGCAGGAGACGCAATATTTGTTAAAGGCAAAATATGTGTAATAGTATCCTTTTTAGTTTAGTAATATTGTCATGCTTAAAGGATGTCCTGGCCTACACATCATATTCTACAGGCTTAAAAAACATCTTTGTGGTACCATATGCCTGCAAAAACCACACCATAATAATTTTAATCTGTTTATAGAGTGAAAATGAGAATAATGTGGCAAAAGTTAGCATTTCCCCTAATATTGCAAACCATATAATTTTGAGATACCTGTCAAAAAATTCCCAATTAGATAGTTTTTCAGAATAGTTCAGGCTCAGCTTGAGCAGTAAGAAAAGTGGCACAGATATAACTGACGAAAAGACACTGACCTGACATTTTCCTTTGTACTGAAGCTATAAATGTACCTGCGACTCTGGCTGGAGCGGCCCCAACTGTGACATCAATAACAACGAGTGTGAGTCCAACCCATGCATGAACGGGGGAACCTGCAAGGACATGACCAGCGGATACCACTGCACATGCAGAGCCGGCTTCACTGGTCAGTTATAACCCTCATGACGTCTTGTCACTCCCTTTCTTTTCCTTTGCTCACTGAGAGTGAGTGTGTGCCCTGTGAGTCCACATCTAACCCTAGTGTGTTCTCAAATCCTGCCACTGTAGGACCTAACTGCCAAACTAACATCAACGAGTGTGCCTCCAACCCTTGCCTGAACCAGGGCACGTGCATCGATGATGTGGCCGGATACAAGTGCAACTGTTTGCTGCCCTACACTGGTATGACACGTAGCTGCTTATTTTTCACACCGCTATCTAGGCTGTTTAATTTAGTTAGCTGTTTGCACAGGTCTGAAAATGAAAAGATAATCTTCCGCTTTCCACACAGGAGGCATATCCACTCCTATCTTGTGTTGTTTTAGAAAACATCACCCAATGGCCACAAACAGGGATGTCTGTTTTTGGCATCTCTATGTGGAAAGATCTGCTTGTCTGCTTTGTGGGGATAACAGTATGTGTGTGTGTATTTTGGAATAACATGCCACAGTGGCTACTATAAGCTGGAGAGCTGAAGCCTGCTCCAAGCCCTATTCCCACTTCCGCCACGTCCTGTTTCCTGTCTGTGATCGCACAATAGCAGGAAACAGGAAGGCCCTTCCTGTTTGGCTAAGTCGTCATGGAAATGGATAAGGAAGTGGGATAGAAACTGGGATTTAGAAATTGATGTCACTCTTCAAAATGAAATCTTTTTACAGAGAAACTTTGATTTATAAATATTATGACTTGCAATTTGATACTGAAGTTTGAGGCAGTAGCTCCACATTACCAGTACAATGCAAACACTGATGTTTTCTTTTCTCTGCCTCCAGGGGAAAACTGTGAGACCCTGCTGGCACCCTGCAGCCCCAGACCCTGTAAAAATGGTGGAGTATGTAAGGAGTCTGAAGGCTACCAGAGCTTCTCCTGCATCTGCCCTGAAGGATGGCAAGGTATCCATCCATCCATCCATTTCTGTCCCAGCTGTTTGTTGTGTATCTGTTCTTTAAAGCTACAGTTGTACAGTTGTGACCAGGCCACCATGTTGGAAAGAGTTTAGCCGACACAAAATGCTCTGATACATTGTTTTTGTTGAGGCGCAGTGAATTTTTGCACATGCAATTGGGAAAACTAGAAAGACACGTACTATCTGTCTCATGTACTACTGTCAGGATGTAGTAACAATTTCAGCAAGTATGACAAAATGTCTTAAACTAAAATTCTTAAACTATCTTTCTCTTCTCCTCAAGGTCAAACATGTGAGATCGATATCAACGAATGTGTGAAGAGCCCATGCCGCAATGGTGCTATCTGTCATAACACTATGGGCGGCTACCAGTGCAAATGTCAGCCAGGTTACACGGGCCAGAAGTGTGAGACCGACACTGATGACTGCAAACCAAGTAAGGAACAGATCTGCACCTTTGCAAGTTCTCATGTTGTCTACAATTCAAAACAAGAAAATGGTTATTTAATTTCCTCTTTTCTGTGTTTCAGATCCCTGCAGTAACGGTGGTCTGTGCCGCGACGGCATCAACACTTTTACGTGTACCTGTCTCCCCGGGTTTCGAGGCGGCCGATGTGAGCAGGACATAAATGAGTGTGAGAGCAACCCCTGCAGGAATGGCGCCAACTGCACCGACTGTGTCAACAGCTACACCTGCACCTGCCCTCCTGGTTTCAGCGGCATCAACTGTGAGATCAACACCAACGACTGTACTGACAGGTAGCTCACCTTGTTCAAATGTTGTCTGTACTTATATAACCTGCACAAAGCAAGTCTAAGAATATCTAATAATGTTTTTATCTTGTGTTTGTTCAGCTCCTGCTTCAATGGTGGCACCTGTGTGGATGGAATTAATGCGTTTACCTGCCTGTGTCTACCTGGATTCACTGGGAGCTACTGCCAGTATGATATCAATGAGTGCGACTCCAAACCGTGCCTCAACGGAGGCTCTTGTCTTGACAGTTATGGGACGTACAAGTGCACATGTCCTCATGGCTACACAGGAATCAATTGTCAGGTAGGGTAACATTTTTTAATCAACTCTATTTGTGCAGGCTCTGTGTGTGATTTCATGCATTGCCTTCATTTATACAGTCCAATAAACATTTTATCTGTGTCCTTGATAGAATCTTGTGCGCTGGTGTGATTCATCCCCCTGTAAAAATGGAGGTTCGTGCTGGCAGCAGGGAGCCTCCTACACCTGCCAGTGTCAGACTGGATGGACTGGTCTTTATTGTGACATCCCCAGTGTGTCTTGTGAGGTCGCAGCCAAACAGCAAGGTACGACAACCTGCTGAAAGTTATTTTCTATCATGTGCTATAGCTTTTATATAAAACTTGTTAAATCTACAAGTCCTGTGTGCGCTTTGACTTTGCTGTAACTCCTTTCTTATTGATTCCAGGTGTGGAGGTGGCTCACCTGTGCAGGAACTCAGGCCAGTGTCTGGATGCTGGAAACACACATTACTGTCGCTGCCAGGCCGGCTACACCGGGAGCTACTGCCAGGAACAAGTGGACGAGTGCTCACCCAATCCTTGCCAGAACGGAGCCTCCTGCACTGATTATCTGGGAGGCTACAGCTGTGAGGTATGTTGATTTAAATTAAATTTAAAAAATCATTTGACTGTTGAAAATTATTGTAGAAAATGTAATAATAAAAAAACAAAAAAACAAAGATAAATAATTCCTGTAATGATTTCTCTCCCTCTCTCAGTGTGTCCCTGGCTACCACGGTGTGAACTGCTCCAAAGAGATCAATGAATGCCAGTCACAGCCCTGTCAGAATGGAGGCACATGCATTGACCTCATCAACACATACAAGTGCTCCTGTCCAAGAGGAACTCAAGGTATATACCTGCAGAGCACAATCAAAAATCAATTTTACTAACAGTTAAATCCACAAAAATGAGGACATGGTCTAACCAAGCTTTCTGTTTCCCATAGGTGTCCACTGTGAGATTAATTTGGATGACTGCACACCCTCCAGTGACCCACTAACCAACGAGCCCAAGTGCTTCAACAACGGCAAGTGTGTGGACCGCATTGGAGGTTACCAGTGTGTGTGTCCACCAGGCTACGTGGGCGAGCGCTGTGAAGGTGACGTCAATGAGTGTTTGTCAGGCCCTTGTGACCCCATAGGGTCATACAACTGCATTCAGCTCACTAACAGCTACCGCTGCGAGTGCCACACTGGATATACAGGTACTGATGTGCATCTAGCAGCACATAACAACATAACATGACTGCAGTATGTCTGTGTGCAGTGTCTACATGGTGTACAAATGGTGACACAATTTGCTTTTGTCCTCCAGGTCAGCGTTGTGACAAAGTGTTTGACGGCTGTAAAGGAAGACCCTGCAAAAATGGAGGGACATGCGCTGTTGCCAGTAACACACCTCATGGTTTCATCTGCAAATGTCCACCTGTGAGTACAGCTGTGTGATACAGTTCCCTCTTTAACTTTTACTCTCTTTTTTCCCAAGCACAGTGCAATGATTATAACCTCTTGTCAATTTCTGTCTCTCCAGGGCTTCACTGGCTCCTCTTGCGAGTATGATTCTCGCTCCTGCGGGAGTCTGAATTGCAGGAATGGAGGTACATGTGTGTCAGGACACCTAGGCCCACGCTGCCTGTGTCCACCAACCTTCACTGGGCCCGAATGCCAGACCCCCACTGACAGCCTCTGCATCTCCAACCCCTGCTACAATGGTGGCACGTGCCAGATCACCACAGACGTGCCTTTCTTCCAGTGCAGCTGCCCTAGCAACTTCAACGGCCTGCTGTGCCACATCCTAGACTATTCCTTTGTCGGAGGTTTTGGCCGGGACATCACTCCGCCTCCGGAAGTGGAGGTGAGCTGCGAGATTCCTCAATGTGACGAGTGGGCCGGGAACCACATCTGCGACTCACTGTGCAACAACCACGCCTGCGGCTGTGATGGAGGAGACTGCTCGCTTAATTTTGATGACCCTTGGCAGAACTGCTCTGCGGCATTGCAGTGCTGGCGTTACTTTAACGACGGGAAGTGTGATGGCCAGTGCAACAGTCCCGGGTGTCTCTACGATGGCTTTGATTGTCAGGGACAGGAAGGACAATGCAAGTAAGTCTAGAAAACAAATAAAGATGCTTGTGTATCATAAAATATTTTGGGATTCTATTTTTTTTGTTTGTCAGAATGCTTACCCAATCTCCTGCTTTTCCCCCAGCCCGCTGTATGACCAGTACTGCAAAGACCACTACGCTGATGGTCACTGTGACCAGGGCTGCAATAATGCTTAATGTGAATGGGACGGTCTGGACTGCGCCAACAACATGCCAGAGAAGCTGGCAGATGGGCACTTAGTCCTGGTGGTCCATATTCCCCAAGAGCAACTTAAAAATCGTTCTTCAGCCTTCCTCCGAGAGCTCAGCAGCGTCCTCCACACCAACGTGGTGTTCCGCCGTGACGCCAAAGGAGAGCCGATGATCTTCCCCTACTACGGCAATGAGCAGGACCTCGTCAAACATAACGTGCTGAAGCGCTCTGCTGATGGTTGGCCCGAGTGGGCTTCCATGCCAGCCAATGTTTTAGGTCAGGTGAAGGAAAGTGTGTCTGCCATGGTCAGCTCAAGGAAACGCAGAGAGCTGGATCCTGTGCAAGTCAAAGGGTAAAGACCACAAGCAATTTTTCATGTGTATTTTCATCAGCAGAACATATCCATGATAATTTGTATTTGGATTACATAATATTAACCTGTTTCTGCTTGTAGGTCTGTGGTCTACCTGGAGATTGACAATCGTCAGTGTTACCAGCAGTCTAGCGAATGCTTCCAGAGCGCCACAGATGTAGCTGCATTCCTTGGAGCACTGGCCACCAGTGGGAACCTCAATGTTCCCTATATCGAAGCTGTCACCAGTAAGTAACTTGTCTCCAACCCTTTTGTCTGTATATTTTTATATATTCAAAAAGGCCATCAAGTTAAAATCCTAAGTAACACGCTGACTTTGACCATTTTTTCCAGGTGTAAGACCAACTCCCGCCAGTCAAGAGCTTTACCCCATGTACGTAGTCTTCCTGGGCCTGGCTGCTTTAGGTTTTATCTGCCTCGGTGTTCTGGTGTCCCGCAAGAGGAGGCGAGAGCACGGCCAGCTTTGGTTTCCTGAAGGATTTAAAGCATCCGAGCCCAGCAAAAAGAAACGCAGAGAGCCGCTGGGAGAGGATTCTGTTGGACTGAGGTAAGGAGAGAAGGCAGCTATGCTTTTAAAGTCTACATACAGCTTAGCCTTGACTAGCAGTAGCCCACTGTGTCATGTGTCCTTTGTATTTGATGTCATGTAACTAACATACCTCCTCCTCTCAACAGGCCTATGAAAAACTCTGATATTAATCTTATGGATGACAATCAAAATGAATGGGATGATGAGGATCCAGATTGCAGGCGCTTCAGGGTAAGAAAAAACAGTTTGCTATGAATCTCCTTTTGTCTAAATAAACTATGAAACTCCAAGTGTTTTCATGTGTGCTACTGATGCTGACATTGTCTTGATTGCTGTGTCTTTCAGTTTGAGGAGCAGGCCATGTTGGATTTGAGTGACCATACTGACCACAGGAAATGGACACAGCAGCATCTGGATGCAGCCGACCTACGAATTGCATCCATTGCTCCAACCCCTCCACAGGGAGAGATAGAGAATGACTGCATGGATGTGAATGTCAGAGGACCAGGTGTGTGCATTTGTTATTAATGGATGATTAAAGAATAGTTTGTGTGTCCTGAAAGATTTTGTAATTTTCTGTGAACAGTAACACATGACTGGGAACTCATTACAATCCTCTCCCTTCCTCTTTCAGATGGTTTCACTCCCCTGATGATCGCCTCCTGCAGCGGTGGAGGACTGGAGACTGGTAACAGCGAAGAGGAAGAAGATCCCTCAGCAGAAATCATCTCTGACTTCATTTACCAAGGCGCCAACCTCCACAACCAGACCGACCGCACTGGCGAGACTGCCCTCCACCTGGCTGCTCGCTACGCCCGCTCAGATGCAGCCAAACGCCTCCTGGAGTCCAGTGCTGACGCCAACGTTCAGGACAACATGGGCCGCACTCCGCTTCACGCTGCTGTGGCTGCAGACGCACAGGGAGTGTTCCAGGTAAGGTCTTCTTCCACAGGAGTCTTAATATCTCTCCTGGCTTTGATTTATGATAAATCCAGCGTCTTAACTAAACAAGTCTGTGTCCTTGCAGATCTTAATCCGAAACCGCGCCACTGATCTTGATGCCCGCATGCACGACGGAACAACGCCACTGATTCTGGCAGCCCGATTGGCGGTTGAGGGCATGGTGGAGGAGCTTATCAACTGCCACGCTGATGCTAATGCCACCGATGATTCTGGTAGCTAACATTTTATCAACCTATCAGCTCCACAGTCCATAAATATCCCTCCGAGTGTGCTGTTATGATAATCAACCCCCACCTTTTTTTTCTCTCTTCAGGTAAATCTGCTCTTCACTGGGCCGCAGCTGTAAACAATGTGGAGGCGGCTATGGTGCTGCTGAAAAATGGGGCCAACAAAGACATGCAAGACAACAAGGTATGTGAAATGATGTGCTGGAGCTACTTGACACCGGTATATTCACATTCGTGTACCGTATGTATTGATTTTTTTGGTTTGCTTTTTAGGAAGAGACACCGCTCTTCCTGGCAGCCCGTGAAGGCAGCTTCGAGACAGCCAAGGTTCTCCTGGAGCACTTTGCCAATCGCGAGATCACCGACCATCTCGACCAGCTGCCCAGAGATATCGCCCAGGAGCGCATGCACCACGACATCGTCCGCCTTCTGGATGAGTACAACGTGGTTCGGAGTCCCGGGCTTCACAGCGCCCCCCTAAGCACCTCCAGTCTCTCCCCTCCTCTCTGCTCCCCCAATGACTACCTTAGCAACCTCAAGCCCACCCTATCCGTCAAGAAGGTTCGCAAACTTAGCGCCGGTGGGAAAGGAGGGAAGGACGGGGGCAAAGATAACAGAATGAAGAAGAAAAAGTCACTGGATGGGAAGGGGAACTTGTTAGATACATCAGCTGTCCTTTCCCCGGTCGATTCCCTCGAGTCACCGCATGGCTACCTGTCTGATGTGGCCTCTCCTCCCATGACATCACCCTTCCAGCAGTCCCCACCTATGTCTCTCAATCACCTACAAGGCAATGGGGACCATATGGGCCAGATGAGCATGGGCAAGGATATGGGCTGCATGCCTTTTGACCCAAATGCACCCCGTCTCTCCCACATGCCAGTGTCCAGCCCCAGCAGTCAGGGCACGACATCCCTAGGTGGCAGCAGAGGAGGCCAGTGTGACTGGATCTCCAGGATGCACCCAGGTGTAGGCCAGCAAGGAGGCTTCACCCAGGCGCCACCCATATCCCACAACATGATGGGCTCCCTGCATGGCGTCAGCACTGCCACCTTGTCTCAGATCATGGGCTACCAGAATCTGCAGACCAGCCACCTGGGCTCGTCCTCACACATGATGCAGCAGGCCCACTCGCGGCAGCTCCAGCACCAGAACTCCAACTCCGCCACAGCTGGCCAATCTCTCAACCAGAGCTTCCCGAATGTCGAGCTGAACGGCTCCGACATGCCACAAAACAACAGCCGCTCTATGCCTATCCACACCGTGATGCCCCAGGAGACGCAGATCCTCGGCACCCAATTTCTCACCCCACCCTCCCAGCACAGCTACTCCGGCCCCATGGACAACACGCCCAACCACCAGCTACAGGTGCCCGACCACCCGTTTCTAACTCCCTCCCCCGGCTCCCCTGACCAATGGTCCAGCTCATCCCCACATTCCAACATGTCCGATTGGTCTGAAGGCATCTCCAGCCCGCCTACGAGTATCCATTCACAGATGAATCTGATCCCAGACCAGTTTAAATAGAGACTTGTAAAATGAACTGAACTCTTTTAGTCTAAAAAATATATATACAAAGTTCCTACAGGAAAGAGTGACGAACCTGTCTGAAGACTGAAGATGCTTCTTTTTTATTATCAGTTTTTATACTAACGATAAGAACAGTTTTAGTAATTTTGTATTTATTTATGTGCTTTTTTTGACCTGAAATATAAAGAAGATGCTTTTATATTTATGCTTTTGTATTTTTTGTTCTGTTATGTATGGGAAGATTAGAAAGGAGGAGTGTATATCAAAAAGAAGACTCCTAGATGTGTACACTGGCTATTTATTTGTGTCTTGTGTTGCTATGTTCACTGGATTTATTTTAATCTTTCAGTCTTCACAAATTTTTATTTTTGGGATTTGCATTGCTTTATGTTTGTACAGTTTTTTTTTCAACTTTTATAGATTATTTTAAAATTTTCAGTATTAATTAATTATATTTTAACCTCCTTTGTCTTTTTAAATGACACAGGTTTTGTTACTGAACTACATTTCACTAAGTCTTATCACTGAGTCCGTGTTAGATGATGATCAAATATATATATATATTAAGTGTTGCCTTTCATGATGTTGCTTTGCTAAACTGTCCTTTGGTGGCAAATTGATGAAGAGTAACTGAGCAGAGGTAACAGACCTTAAAGCACAGAACAAATATCCCTTATCAGTTGAGAGATGCTTTTTTAAAATGAGTGGAAAATGCATCTAAATCAACCTGAGCCTATTTTGTATTGAATAATGGTCTTGGCTGGTGCTGAGTAATTGATTTGCGATCATTTATGATGCAAGGATTCTTTCTTTATTTCATACTTTATCCCAAATCAGTGATTATGGTTACCATGTTTAACCTGTTAAGTGTTAAATTGCAGACCTATTGTAGAAAAGTTGAAATGTTACATTTGCCACAGTTTAAAATAGTGCCAGTGTGATTTTTGTTTTTCCTAAGAAAAGCAAGGTATTTGTGAGATTTCATGTTTAAATAAAAATGTCTTCAAGGTGGAGACATTGTTTGTGAAAGAAATGGGGACCTTTGTTTGTGTGTTTAACGACATCACCTGCACTTTGTAAAGGAGTGTGGTTTAAGGTGTCTAAATGTCATGTTTTATAAACTAATTCAGAGATAAGAGATGTTTTTAAGAAAAGATGTAATTCAAAATCAATGTTCATGCAAAGTTGTAGTTTGCAAAGAAGTATTTCCTGATTAAAAAATGTTTTGTAAAAATTGTCTTGATTCAATAAAAAGCTCCTGTTAAGCTTTAAAATATGGCTTCCTGTCTTGTTTCCATTATTTTTCTAAAATGCTATGTTGCTGATAGCCAGCCTCCATATCTGTAGTTCCCCAAACTGAATGCAACAAAATTATGAGCCGTGAAGTCACCCTATCGCCACAGGTGTTGGTGTCTGTCGCCCTCTGGTGGTGACAGCCTGATAGTGCCACAGTGAGGACATCTTTGCTGCTGATGTTGAAAAACATTCTGGTTTATATCAACTGAGATTTTGGATGCCACCATTTATATGTTATACTTTGCCCGTATAATCTACCTGTTGAAATGGATATTTAGTGGTTATAAAGATGTGTGCTGTCTCCTTGTAAGAAGACAGAAATAGCTTGTCTAGAGTAATCTGAAAAAGAAACAGACATGCTTCATATGCATTCACGCCCATCTCCCCACATTTAATGGCATTGTTTATGTCACCTGGAATAACTACTGTTTATTCATTTCATATCTGTCTGGTGCTGTATTGCTATCTATGGATAAAGTCATGGACAACGGGGAATCTTAAGAATGGAAAATCTATTTGTGCACAGCTGAAACTCAATTTGAGTCTTGATTCAGTCAGTCTTGATTCTGTTCTGAGCAGCTCTCCTGTCACACTGTGAAAGGTTACTGTGTCGTCTCTTTTCCTGACAGATGACATATGAACCACCAGACCTCTGTCTATAAAAGCCTCTTGCTGTGAGCACATGCACAGCAGGACTCTGTACCATGTGTCATGTTTAGTTGGAAGAAATAATGGGACTAATGATCAGTGACATCTCCTTCCACACTTTTGTGGAGGACCTCCATATCCTTTTAATATGGATAATACAGTCTATAGTCTGTTGGGGTTACAATCCTTAGCATTCTCATTACTTGTAATACCTGCATTGGTTATTAATTGGTCAGCATAAAAGCTGCAGGCTGTGTATCAGTGGACCTGCTGTCCATAGTGCTGACCAGAGAACTTCTAAAGATCTTTAACTACTAATTGTTTTGTGGTAAATGTTGTATATGTGAACTGTTCCTGTTTTTTTTTTAACTCAATAAAAACAGTTGAATTTTTCAGCTGAATTGAAAACAGAAAAGATGTGTAGGTGTTCATCAGGCAGGGATTGTCTAACAAGGTGGAAAATAACAGACTACATTTTTCAAGTACAGTTCAAATTTGAGTAACTTGCACTTCAGACGAATACTTCCATTTTTAGCCACTTCAGTATCAAAATACCAGAGGCGGCTTATACACTTTATAATTAAAAATGCTGCTTGCATGTTAATGCACCACTAATAATATTCCAATGTTATAACATATAATAACACTGACAGGGGCCAGTCCCCCTACTCCCCTAACAGTCTTTCCACACTTTGACTAAAGGATTTTTTTCACTGAAGGACTTTTAATGCAGATTTTTCTTTAACTAAAATATGGCTACTTTTACTTCAGTAAGGCACAAAAAATATGCTATAGGTCAAAATGTGAAGTCTCTTGGACCAAGTGGTTTTGGAGCTTGATCCAAACTCAAGACTGCTTCAGTTGTGACAATTATTTTTATAATCTGGGAAGAAAAAATAAACTTAAGGCACTCATGCGTGGAGCAGCAACAGATGCTTTTGAATTAAGTTTAAAAATATTTATTTCAAAACACGGCTGCTTATATTAAAACACTGACTGATTTCAACCCTCAGGTTTTCATTAGGGTGCAGAAAAAAAATTGAATCTGTCTCAATATAGCCCCAAATTGTCCTGTATTAAATGAATAAATAATAAAATATAAAGCCATATTAATAGGACATAATAATTACATTATAACATGAATGTAATAGTATGTAATGTATAGTATGTATATATATATACATATATATATATATATATATATATATATGGTGTGA
>JAPZEB010000011.1:21007438-21028122 GCA_029783705.1 Chaetodon striatus
ATGTTCAGATGAAATCTGACATATATTTTCTTCAACACAAAATTCCTAGTCTCCGGTTTACAAGCTAACCTTGTAGTGCATGTCACAGGTTCAACTATAATAGGCCTGTTATTCCAAAAGCTGCTGTAAAATGATTCTTTACAGAGTCAGGGGATATACAGCATATGTGAAATAAGGAAGTACTTGCTTCAGAGCAACACGTCAAACGTATGAGCGCTGTTTAATGAAATAACTTGACAGATCGGCTGCATATACCAGTTTATAATTTTTTTCTGCTGCGTCAGACTTAGTGTGTCTACAGGGTGTATCAGCTTAAAGGCTGTGTTTCCCCAACACACAATCTTCAGGAGGATTCTCCATTAAGCCTTCTTATTGGAGAGAATAGCTGTGGCTTTCTTCTGCAGAGCCCAGAGTCTGACAGCCCTGCCCTGGCTGTCAGCAAGATCTCTGCTCATCAGTCTGACCTTGTGTCTGAAAGAATAGGAACAAAGGCCTTCCCTGCACCCCTTCCTCTTGATTTCCCCCCACACACACACATGCACACCAGGGTGGGCTTGGATCAGGTGGATGATAAATATCTAAAGAGTATTAGCAACTGGGATTAAGAGACGAGCTCCTTTCTCCCCCTCCAGTTCTCCACGCCACTCACTCACACATACACACCCCCATGTCAAGGACCATAAAACGACTCAGTGCGCAGGCCTGGGTGAAGGGATGAAACAGCAACCCAGCCCCCACCTTCAGCCATGTTGGCATTCCCCATCACTATCTCCACGGCAACCATGGAGGACGAGGGGGTATTCTGGGACAGCTGAAGCTGAGGAAGTGGCAGGATGAAGAGAGACGTGTTTGGAAATCTGTTAGGGGAAGATGTGCACAATTAGCTTTTGTTGAGAGAAACAAGAAATGAGACAGTTCAAGACAGACCCGCAGGGATGTATAATGAGCATTTTCTGACATGATCTGGGATTCTGATGCCCATATGGCAGCACCACAGCAGCACAGAGTGAGATGGATACTGTAGGTGGACTGTGCCAAGCAAGCAGTCTGTTGTGAAAGACGCAGCTGAGGTTTTCACAGTGTGCTGTAGCACTGATGGATGTCTTATTTTTTCATCTCAGTCAGCTGGCTTCTAATGTGAAGCTAAATGGAAAAAGGTGGTCGAATGTTGATTCAAGTATCATCATTTATCCTCTTTATCAATGTGGTATTTTAAAGCCTACATCTTTCTTTCTTTCTTTCTTTCGATCTTGATTCTCATCATTTAAGACAAAAATTTATTTTTGAGTGTCATTGCTGAGATCTTGAGACTTGCAACGGACACAGCTTTACTACAGTGACACAAGCAGTAGACGATCAGATGCTATCACATGTAACAAATGAGCCTAGTTTTTCTAAAGCACTTTTTCCCCTTGTAAAATCAACGGTGACAGCATATACAGTGACCATTATGCATTATAAAACTATTTTGACATACAGCTACGGTTTTTATGGTAGGTCAAAGTTGAACCAGAAAGAAGCGCAGCATAATCTAATTCGGGATGCATGAAAATATCAGCATGTCATCGGTATTGGCTTTAAAATCGACCAACATGCTGATTTTATTGGTATACCATCAGTATCAGCCAATATCAGCTTTAAAATGAAATATCAGAATCAGCCAGCATGCTTGTTCTTATTTTGTGCAATGAATTAATATTACATTGAAACATTGAAAAGTATTGAATTTCATGTCTCTATTTGGTGGAGGGCCATCATGATAAGAGTATACATGCATAATATGATGTTAATTTCACAGCATTGGATACTTGATGATCACTAAAATTAGGTGGGGAGGAAAGTGTGTATATCAATAATGGTATCGGTTATCGACATAAATAAATTGTTATTTATCTGCATATTGGATATTGGCAGAAATGCAATATCATGCATCCCTAAATCTAGTGATTGTTTACAAGATTTGTTGCCTTTGTGCCTTTGTATTGAGAAGCTTGATACCAATTTCATGTCTGTGCATTAATTATGAAGCTAGATCCAGCAGGCAGTTAGCTTAGCTTAGCATAAAAAAAGGAAGCAGGGGAAAACAGCTAGCCTGGCTCTGACCTAGTGTTAAAAAACATCCACCTAACAGCTCAGCTCAGAATTAAAAGTTGCTGTTTTTAATCATCAGGGAATCAAATCAAATCAAGTTAATTTATATAACACATTTAAAAACAACCGCAGTTGACGAAAGTGCTGTACAAATTAAAAGAATGACACACAAATATATAGCAATATAAAATGTACAAAAATATAAAACTGAATAACAGCGGTAAGAACAGTCACACAGGTAAAAAAGATGATAAAATACTTAAATATTAAAACCACTATGAACAACCAAAGGCCATTGAAAACATGTACATTTGAAGTTACTCCAAAGCTTTGGAGCAGCTACTTAAAAGGCATGATCTCCCTCACCCCCCAGCCTTGATTGCAGGACAGTTAAAAGACATTGTCCTGAGGATCTAAGAGGTCAGGAGTTGGAGAAGGGGCAGAGAAGTTCAGCAATATACTGGGGTGAATGAGATTTAACAATTAGTTACCTCTGTCCAAATTTACATATAGCACCTTTAACTGTTTTATATGTCTTGGTTATATTTATTTTTATTTTATTTTTTTATTTTACACTTTAAAATTACTTGTAAAATTACAATTTGTGACTATTTCTTCTACACTAATCAACTGCTGGCCATAGCTTCACACTAAAAAACATGACAGTGGTGCTGACCTTATAATTTTTTCAACTCTTTGTAAGTATTTGCCAAAATGTAAAACCATTACTTTAAGCTATGTATACTGGAGTGGGCATGTCCCTGTACCTTTACAATTTATCTGGATGGTAAAATGTAATCAATACTGACTGATGTGATTTACAAAACTACCAACAAAAAATAAGCCAAATCTTCCTTTAAAGGGGGTATCTTTCTACAATTAATTCAGTAATGTTACTTGTTCATTTTTGAAAATATTCTTAAACCCCATTTTAATTTCACAGTTTTTTTTTCTTTTGTCCTCATTACATGCATTACCATACAAGTTGCTGACTCTGTCAGACACCAGTCTCCCTGTTTATGTCTGCCTAAATCTACCCAGAAAGTGCCGGAAGCTAAATTTCATGAGTGCTTCGGGCCTTAACTCTGGATTAACATGTCCAAGGCATATAAAAATAGCTGCCCCACGTCTGTGTCCACGAGCAGGAAAACACCCTCATGGCTGGGACAACACCATCAGCTTAAGTATCGCCACTAAGTCCTGTTAGCTCATTGGCTTACAGCCTCTGGTCCACCTATGGGTTCTCAGCATTGCTACCTGGCATCGTTTTTAACCATTGACTTTGTCTCAGTGCTCTGATCTTGCACTGGTTTCTTCTTAGACAGTCTAATACCTTGAAAGACTGTGTCCTGAGAGATTCTCTGTTACATAACATGGTGAGGCATTGGTGAACACGTGTGTACAAAAATAGTTTAAGTGTGGATGCGTGCTGGGATTTATCACTTAATACAACTTTAATAGGTATAAATAACACACTGGCTGACCCTGAACAACAGTGATTTAATGATACATGCATGCTTGTTGTTCTTTGCAGATCACATCCCTGCAGACCTGCGGGACCCCTTCTACACCGACCAGTATGAGCAGGAACACATCAAGCCCCCCATCATCCACCTGCTGCTATCTGGAGAGCTCTACTGCCGAGTGTGTGGGCTCATCCTGCACGCTGAGCAGGCTGCCTCCCTCCAAAGCCACCAGTCTGTCATCCAGGCCCTGTCCAGGAAAGGCATCTATGTCCTTGAGACAGACAACACACCTGTATCTGATCTGGACCTCAGCTCCACTCCCATCAAGATGGTGGGTAACTTTACGTTACGTCTGGTTTTAGACCAACATTACAAGACACATGAGAAAATCAGGAGTTAGCAGTTAGCGAGTAGCTGGGAGCTTAGGAGCCAGATATTTCCCTCAAGAGTAAAGAGACCGAAACAGAGCTAAAAGAAGATTGAATATTGGACTCACATTCATCAAGTGATCAGACACACAAATGAAAGCTGATGTTTGAGGAGGATGTGTAATAATACATTTGCTGTATAACAGGTTTGTGTGATAAAATGGCGATGTTGGGTTTACATTTTATTTCACTGCCCCTAAGTGTCCAAAACAATACATTAATACTGCCTTAAGTATTAAATTAGTACGCCAGAAAATGTTCACTTTTATGGAAATGAGGGTACAGTCTCTGCAGTAGTATAACCTTGTGAACTGGCAACCCACACTTGCCATCTGGCACAAGCTAATGTGACTTTGCTTTCCAGAGTCGAATATGAGCCAAGAGTATTGGAATAAATAATGCACCAGTGGATGTGAGTGTTTTGCAGGTTTTAGGGTGTGTAACTAAAATATTCATGAAGTAAAATGAACCAAATGTTCAGCACTTTTCATTTAATATGAACCCACTGGTCCCAGGTTTTAGTCACATCTCACAGGTGTAAAAACACAAAAGGCAACAAGCTTACTGAGAAACAGCAGTTAATGTGTCATTGTATGGAAGTAATCTTTGCTCTTGGCTATATAGAAGTGGAGACACTCATGAGACTGTGAGACCATCATTACATGTAATAGGTTCTTTGTTTGAGAATGAGTTGAAATAGGGCCAGGCATCATATTGATATCATATCAATGGAAATATGAGACCAGACATTGTTAGATTTTTGATATTAGTGTTGTTTTTTCCTGGTTTTAAAGGGTGCATTAAGTAAACTTTGCCTACATTACGGTTCTCTTCATACTCCATTTTAGAAGTCACAGTTTGGTGCATGTTTTGAACAGCACAAAAAAATCCCCAAATGCATAAGGATACGTGTCTTTTCATTTATTTTGAACAGACAACAGGACAGGTTTCAAAGACAGAAACAATCCTCTTGCTGGGGAGTGAGAGTATTTCGCCCAATGGCAACATAGGTTCACTATTTTCATCATAAAAATAACTAACATTCCTGCATTACACTGTTAAAACATTGAACAAACACTTTCCCAAAATGCAACATGTCACAGCAGGCTATAAAACTGAAAAGCTTCTCTTATGCAGTGAAATTGAAAATACAAAAATACACAGAATAATGAAAAATAAAACTTGTTGTGCATTGGGAGGAGTGTCACAGTTACTTTTACCTTCATGATAATAATGTATTTTGATTATAGGTACTTTTCAAAGCACTCAAGGACACCTTACAAGACACACTTAAAGAAAACAAGCAGCAATGTATTCATAGATTATAAAATCAAACATTTCCATAATATACAATAAAGGTAAAAAAAAAAAATTTTTTAAAAACTGGACAAAAATCGTAATTATAAATACTAGGTATAAAATCAAGAGGGCAGAACAGCTGAATGCTCTAGAACACATGGTAGTCAAGCGGGCAGATCGTGATGTGAGTTGAATCGCAGAAGAGGATCTAAGAGTACGCGAGGGTGTGTAAATATGAAGGAGTTCAGACAGGTAGGAAGGGGCTTGATTATGAAGGGCCTTGGCTACATTTAAACACTAAAGCACCCAAATATGTATCATCCAGGTGATTTGCACATCTGGATAATGCCTTTGAATGTGCATTAGAATGTTGGATGTGTTTCTATTCACATTAGCTACAACAGTGGAGCAGCACTGAAGGTATCTAGGCAAAACTCGTGCCTGTAAACTGGTTTGGCAGCAATTTGCCTCCCATGTATTCTGCACACAGCTGTGTACACCTTACTGTGACACCTGCACCATGACAGTTTGGCACAAATGCATGAATTGTTACAGCCTTAGTATCCATATTAATCTATCTAACTGTGTACATATTTAATGGTCAACCTTACAGTATCATTGTAATAATGATATTGATGTATTTGGTTAGGAAATATCGTAATATTGGATTTTCGCCACATCACCAGCCCCAAGCTGACATGTGGAATGAAATTACCTTTTAAAGTAAAAAGAAATCCATGTGCCAGGCTTTCAACAACACTCACAGCTTTAATTTTGTACAGCTTTAGCTCACCTCTGTCCTTTTTGTACCAATAAAAAGTGAGTCATGAAATAACGACATACAGTTGTGGTCGTCTCACGTGTAGGCTGAGAAGGATTTTGCTTTTAGATCTCTGCATGTTTCAGTCAGGAACTTCTGCCTTGTTTCCATGGCAACTCGGTGATGGAGCATCTCTTACCTTTTGGGATTATGAAATCAGCTTCAACAGAAAAGCACACACATGCACTACCATTAATAATGCAGTACAATAACTGTGTGCAATATAATCAGCAAAATCTGTATTCTTCCAGAGCTCCCACATACACCTCATTGATGCCCTGATGATGGCCTATATACTGGAGATGATCAGCATAGAAAAGGTGGTTTCTAGTGTCAAGCGCTTTTCGAACTTCAGTGCCTCCAAGGAGCTGCCTTTTGACCTGGAAGACGCCATGGTCTTTTGGATCAACAAGGTACGAACCAGACATGAACTTTAATGTTTGACATTTGTGTGTTCTTCTGTCTACACTGACCTGTGGCGTCTTTGTCACTACAGGTGAACACAAAGATGAGAGAGATCATGGAAAAAGAGCTGAAAATGAAGCAACACTTTCTGGAGTCGCCCAGTCACCAGAAGGTAACAGCTTGTGTGTCTCTTTGTTTTACTCCCTTGTCTCACACTCTTTGTCTGCCACTTTGTCACTCCCTCTCACTGCTTTAGAAAAAAAAGCTTCCTCTCTGTTGAATAGTGTCGTTCTTTAGTGATTTTGTTGCCTTTGTTTATTGTCTGTGTGGCTGGGACTTCACACACACGCATCCTATCCTCACTGGGTGCAATAACTGTCAGGTGGTAAGGTTTAGTCATTGGATCTTGCCTGCATTGAGATCTGATGACCACCTCACTTCACCCTCTGATCGCTGCTTCAAACAAACCCCACTCCTCAACCCACGAACAAAAATGAGATAACCCTCCAACAACCCCACCCCAGGCAGTTTTAAATTGTTGACTTAATATCCACAGGATTTCATTACAGGGGCAAGTATTGTACTGGGTAGAGGAGCGTGTAAGAAGTATATTGATGGTGCAACATAAAAAAAGTTGATATTAATGCAGTTTCTCTGTACAAAACTGTTGTTTTGGAACTGCAGTTACCATAATGTCAGGGCTCTAGGGGATGTAAACAGGAAGTAAGTTTTTCGTTTATAGAATTAGTTGAGTCACCTATGGGCTACAGCTTGAGCCCTGAGTTTTTGGCCTATATTTGTGTACATTTTGCCCAGTTGTTATCATTAAAAGTATGCTGAATTAGCTATTAGCAGTTCATGTTTGCAATGTACCCACATATGTACGATATTACTATCACTGGATTACTTTGATACTGAAGAAAACTTATAAACATGATGATTCTCAGGCAAGTTCTGGAGCCACAGGGAGCGTCTTTTGTCTGTAATTTCCAAGGCGGATTTTTGGATGTTTATTTGTGATGGAGATTGGAGATAATGACATCCCTGGGACGTATTAGTCAAGCTAATTGTCATGTCTGTGTGCTCATATTTGACTGACTCTGCGCCTTCCCTTTAACTCTCCCACGCCTCTCTGGGGGACACGCTTCACAGTTTGAGAACCCCTGCAGTTTGTTGACTCGCCTCGGTTCCTATTAGTCAGTTAGAAAAGGCGAATCATTAAAAGACACTTGTCAGCACAGTGTCTTGTTGGGCTGCTTCTGTAAAAGGGTTGCATTAGTGAGAAATAATGGGACCACATGTAATGGTAGCCTTGTCATTGAACTTTAAATTAGTATATACACAAAGATCTCTAGTCATCTTCCTAATTTCTGTCTAACCCTTTCCAGATGTCTTTAAGATCAGATCTGTCTCCGTAGTAACGGGATAATCTGATTTCTTGTCACTGTATATGATCCTTGACTTGTCTGCTGCTCTTCCTGTTTGTGTCTCCCCAAACTTTCCGTCCTCCCCTCCTGCCTCTTGGATACTAGTCTCCCTCCAAATGGTACTGGAAGCTTGTACCTGTAAGTGCAACTGCAAGCATCTCCTGTGTGAGTGTATGTATGTCTGAGATGTGTGTGAATCAATGTGGGATCTGAATTTACAGGAATAAGCCGAACCAAAAAATAATAGCTGATGAAATACACAGGAAAAAAGATGCCACAGTGCCCCTCGGTGGCAAAGAAAGAAACAGCAATCACAGCACTCCTTTTCCCTGCTCGTTTGCTTTGACTTTGCATGCAATCCTTTAGCAATTCCTTCTCCTGAGCTTTCATATTTATCACCTTCGTTTCCCCAAAACATCCTCACACCACTGCTCCTTTCTTTATGTCCTCTTGTGTTTTCATCCAGCCAAGATGAAGTGAACTAGGCAGTTCTAACTCACTGTTTCCATAAAGCATCCTGTCTAGAGTGCACTCATCCAGTCATGGCTTGTTTAATTTCATTAACTTCCACCCAATCATTTCTTTCTTCCCTCACCAGCCTGATTTATTGCATGCTCTGACCAGCTGCTTATTGGAGCCTGTGGAGTTCTCTCGTGTGGTAATGTACTCACCATTTACGCCCTTCTTTAGTTCATCCTTAACTTTATTGTTTTCCCTTTTTTTAACATTCATCAAATGCACTAACTGCTATACCCACCTAAACCTTAGTCACATTATTATACCTGGAAGTGGTTAAACATCCTTGCCAGTTTGTTTGAGTGTAGGCAGGCACACATTATCGTACAACATTAAAGGTTAGATGAAAGGTGCTCCCGTAAAAGATTCTGCAAAGCCTCACCTGACCTAATCTGATAGCAGATTTCAAGGTCATCAAACGCTGGATGCTAGTAACAGACACCCACTCTGCAGTTTGTTTTAAAGGTAGCCAAAGAATAATTTATAGAGTGTGAAATGTGTTTGTGTGTGACGAGTGAGCATGTTCAGATTACATATATTTATGTACTTCAACCTGTGCCCTCTCTTGCCGTGTAGGTGCGTTACCGAAGAGATCACCTGTCAGGTCGGACACTTCAGCACTTCCCTTTGTTGGAGGACCTGTTGAAGGATGTGTGTGATGGCACGGCTCTGCTGGCTGTGGTCCACTTCTACTGCCCAGAACTCATTAGACTGGAAGGTAATGCACAGTAACACTAGACTAGATCCAATGAAGAAAGTTATAAGATATTCTAGTTGCTATAACTGGAGCTACAGTCCATTCCCCATTGTCTCTATTGTCTAAGGCAGCGGTTCCCAACTGTTCCAGCCACAGGGTCCAGATTTCTCCTAAGTCATTATCCCAAGGTCCTTACAGTTGTCATACTTGCGTTGGGCCATGTCGTCAAACTAGTTTGCTGTTTCTGTTAAGTAGCTGTCCATTAGTCACTCTACAGTAGGAAACGTCACTTCAAAATGAAAGCTCTGTGCTGGAAATTCACTGTACTTCAAAATAAAGTGTGTGTTTCTGTAAACTTGATACATTCGTGAGTCATTTGCAGTCCATTCAGAATGAAACTGAGACCCACTTTTGGACTGTGACCCACCAGTTGGAAATCGCTGATCTAAGGTTATGTTGTCCTTAAAAGAATAGTTGGACATTTTTGTAAATTATTCGCTGTCTTGCAGAGGGTTGGAGATCAATACCACATAAATACACATATGTTTGCAATTACTCGACCACTATAGCGTATTTTCTTTGCGTGGCCTTAGGGTTACAGTTATATCGGCGCCCCATGGTTTGACATGCTCTTGACAGTGCTTTGATTGTGTTTTTTCATAATGAAGAATGGAAAATACCTGTTTCCAAGAACACATGTGTCTGTGTGGACTAGGCCTTAACCTGAGAGTATTGACCATTTGTTGTCCTGTTCTGTGCAGATATCTGTCTGAAGGAGGTCCCCTCCATAGCTGACAGTGTTTACAACATTCAGCTTCTACAGGAGTTCTCTAATGAATACCTGAACAAATGCTTCTATCTGAAGCCAGAGGACATGTTGTATTCTCCACCAGTACTAAAGGTAAGCCCCAAAACACTTCACAACCAGAAGTTACTTTTCTTCAACAACACTGTCATGTCATCCTGTTGACCCTGAACTTGACCATTGTGTATACCAGAATAACGTGATGGTCTTCATCGCTGAGCTCTTCTGGTGGTTTGAGACTGTGAAGCCAGACTTTGTACAGCCAAGGGACCTTCATGAAATCAGAGACGGTATAGCACTCTCTATGTCAATATATTTGTTTGTTATTTATTGAGCTACCAATGACTCTTTTAAATTGCATACTATGTTATAGGATCTCTTCTAATAGTTTATATCCCCTTTGTAGTGAGATTGCTGCTGCAGCCTAAGAGTTCACGATCCCACATTTCCATCTCCAATGTCAGCAAACGTGGTTTACTGGCATCATCAAACTCTGCCGATATGTTGGCTGTGCCCCCGAGCCCCGACCTCAGGTATTATCTAGTAATTGTGTTTGTAACACCACACACAGACAGCTTTACTTTTGAGTCACAGGTTTAATGATTCATGCACTGTAATGTTTTTTTTCTCTATATCAATTCTGAGAAAGGCCTCGAGCCACAAACCTTGTTTTATACTTTTTATTGGCGTTTGTCCATTTGCACATTTGTATGCACGTAATGTACACAGTACACAGTACTAATGGAATACTTCAACCCCCAAATGACCATTCGTATTTCATCTGTTTACAAACTCTTGCACAACTTGTGCAGTATGATCCAAGTCTTATTTATCCAGTTGTAGGCTCAGTACTTCCGAAACAGACAGACCTTTTTGATGGGGAATTGAACTGAAAGTGAGGCAGCAGTAGAAAAGCAGCTCCCATGTTCCATGAGGTAAAATTATTGTTTGTGTCAATGGAGTTTGGCCTTGAAGAGAGCATAGATAAGTTTCATTTCATGCTTAATTTCCTGTTGAAAAGGTCTGTCAGTTCGGGAAGTACTGAGCCTTAGAGTGGGTAAATGAGACTAGGATTATACTGCAGGAGCTCTGTGAGAGTTTATAAATTAATGTTTTAATAAAGTTTTTTCTGTTGTTAAAGGCGTTCATTAAGTATTCCTTTTAGGGCCTTACATAATACATTTTATTACTCATACACTAATTAGTATGGTAAAAGGGGCAAATATAAACAACATTTACTTGTGACACTCATTTAAATCTGAAGACGTATTTAGGTAATTTTTCATTCAGTTTCTTATGGTCATTCCTTCAGTACATTACCAGAGCACTTAAACTGTAGTGTTACGAATGCCTCTGCAGTTAGCACATTGTAGCATCTCCGTAAGTATTTAAATTGCAGAATAACACAGCATTTGTGTTATTTGGATGCATGCTATCAGAGCAATGTTTTGTAGAAAAGTAACATCATTTAGACATTTCAGAAGCTAAATCAAACATTTAAGATTCAACTTTAAAACCCAAACCTCTCTGTCTTTCCCTTACAGCGCTAAACCAAGCTCATTAAGCCCATCTCAATCCTCACTGCCCCTGAGACAGAGACAGCAGAAAGTGGCGGAGGAGAGCACTTCAGGTAATATGAAACAATATTTACTCAGGCTGCGGTGGAGTTTGCTGCCTCAGGTCACAAACAGATTTCTGTAAACAAAGAAAAGGGAGAGGGAGGATAGAGAACAGGAAGAACAGCCTGATTGTTCTTTGAAGGTGAAATATACCTAAGTTATGTTCTTGTATCTGTCCTTCATGAATGTACAGGTCCTTATTGAGTTGTTAAATAAAGCATCACGGCAGTATTTAGAGTTGTTAAATTTCAAAGTTGTACACTTTTATATCAGATCTGTCAGTCAGTTTTATATTCTGTCTGGAGAATTCATTGCTGTGCAGGTTATTAAAATCATCCACAATTAATATGCATGTTTGATGAGTCCTTGTTGTAATGTAGATTGTGTTTTCTTTGTACAGAGCTGAGAAATAGGTCCAACTCTCTGACACGTGATGGGCAGCATCAGGGCTCAATACTGGCCTGGCCAGAGAGGAGGCAGAGGTGAGCAGCGTGATTACAACCATCACAATGACTGTACTGACTAATCAGTGTATCAGCATGTACAGCTATAACATTCAGTTGTTGTTCTATGATTCATTATATTGGCTCACGTTACTCATATTCCTCCCTTTCTCCCTGTCCAGGCCTTTATCCCAGCCGGTGCCCTACGCCTTGCACTGTCCCCTGGAGGAAGATGCAGACAGTATCAGCCTTGCGCGCTCCATCAGCAAAGACAGCCTGGCCTCAAATATTATGAGCTTTACCCCCAAACACATGCTGGGGTCAGGCCCTCAGCTGTCTCAGCACAGACTCAGTGGTCAAAGCCTGCTTAGTCACATGCGCATAGAGGATGAGGAGGAGGAAATAGAAGAGGAGGAACTGGTTGCTGTAATCCACCCTTCTGCATTTTCTCGACGTCGGCTTGGGAGTGACATGGAGCAGGATGAGCTGGAAATCCCGAGTGCAACCTCCACCTCAAGGGGGTCTAATACTCGTCGCTCTCCTCGCCTTGACGCTGGGCCCTTTACACCCGACCACCCAGCAGACAGCTACTATCTGGAGCCTTTGATGCCTGCTATCCCTAAGCCAGCCAAAGAAAAGAGCATCAGCCTGAACAAGGAGGAGGAGAGTGGCGAGAGTCGCTGTAGAGCAGCAGCAGCTGCTAGGAAAGCAGCCATTAATGTCCCAAGCACCTCACAGAGGAAAGCCCCAGAGTCAAACAGAAGTGGCTTCATTCCGATACCCGTTGCAGAATCAGTCCCGAGCTCCCTCAGACCACCCACAGAGGGGTCTGCAGGCATCTCTCAGCCTGAGAGGAAACAGTCCCCAGGCTTTTTCCTTCATTTGTCAGGAGAGCCAGACCACCACAGTCCTTTCTCCACTATGCTTGAGGTAGGGCAAGACTCTGACTCTGACATTGCAGACCTTGAGGAAGATGACGAGGAGGACGATCAGATGGAGCTGACTAGAGAGATGGTGAGGAGAGGAAAGGGGAAATTCTTAGAGGAGGGAGAAGTGTGTGAGTTTGGAGAAGGTGACGGCGAGTCAGACAAACTGAGAGAAGACTTGAAGGTAAGTGAGCGGGATGATAAGGAAGGCGGCAGCGGACGCTCGAGCCCTTGCCTCAGCACAATATCCTGGGCGAGCAGCTGCAGCGCTTCAGGAAGCACCAGTGTCAAGATGACCAGCTTTGCGGAGAGAAAACTCCTTAAACTCGGTCTCCGCGATGGATTCTCAAGTACCAGCAGCTCTCAGAAGACCACACCAGATGGCTCTGAAGTGGCTCCCTGCCCACCATGGCAGCTGAGGAGTGACTGCGCCTCGAGCTGGCCAGGGAAGGAGCCCAGTTCTGTGCTGGGGAAGAATATGGTGGTGAGTCCCTCAGTAGTGCCTTCAGAGCTGCTGCAACTTCACATGCGGCTAGAAGAGCAAAGACGAGCTATTGAGTATCAGAAGAAGAAGATGGAGACCATGTCAGCGCGTCAGCGACTAAAGCTAGGGAAAGCTGCATTCTTGAACATCGTTAAGAAGGGCGGGGGGAAGAGTGACACACTTCCCCTGCCCATGAAATACTCCCAGGAGTCCTCAGAACCAACTGAAAGGAGTAATGTGAAGAGCCAGTTATGCAAGGATGACTCCTGTCTTGATGCTCTGAAGGTGCAGGCAAGTCAAACAGAGGGAGGACAGATGAACAGAAACAACAGGATGAAAACCCTGCCCCAAGATAACGGCACCGAACCTGACTTGAATGAGTGTTCCCATTCCATAGATCTACTCAACGAAGCTATTAGTTCCATTCAGCACCAGATGATGCAGCTGTCTTTTCAGCAAGACCTTCTGATGAAGAGTGTGGTCTCACCTCCAGAACGGGTAGAATCAAGCCCTAGCACAACCCCTAATACATCAACGCAATCAACATCCTCTACCTCAGACTCCAGATCTTTTGCAGTTCACTTTGTAGACATCGGTGGCAGCAACACAACCCCCGCTCGCCGTCCTCCTAAGCTTAGCTCCAGCCAACGCAGCAAAACCTCGGAGCGAAAACAGAGTAAAGAGAACAGCAAGACTGCTTCTGCCAAGTCTAATGCACAGTCCACAGAGAGCAAAGACAATTCTGGAGGATTACAGGAGAGCAGTATTGTTGAGAGCTCCAGGCCAGAGAGAAGCATTCTGAGAAATGCCACCTTCAGAGTCCGCGATGACCCCGACCAACGCAGCAGCGGAGAGGGAACTGGGTGCCTCTTAGACATTACATCAGCGTCTTCTTTACAGGCTGAAGAACAGGAGGAGAACAAAGTTTCAGACTCACGAAAAGAGGCTGCAGGTGGAGATGAGAGTTCCAGGGTCAAGAATCAACTGATCGAGGTGGACCTATCAGAGCTTAAGGATCCACAGGAGGACGGCAGTGCAGAGGTTATAGACTGCATGGCAGAGGGCGAGCAGAAAAATGTGCTAGGTTTCTTCTTCAAGGTAAAATTCTTGGCTATCTTTTTGCTTTGGAATATCAAGAGTATTATCTGGGAAGCATATTCACTGTGTCAATGATCTCTTTATTTTCCAGGATGATGAAAAAGCAGAGGATGAAATGGCGAAACGTCGTGCTGCCTTCCTGCTCAAACAGCAACGTAAAGCTCAAGAGGCAAGAGTACGCAAACAGCAACAAGAACTTGAGAGCGAGCTCAAACGAGATGAGTTCAGGTATGTTTTCATTTCACCAACTCATGAACTCACTCTAAGTAGGAGGATCTGTCTTTGTCATGCAGCTAAATTCTGCCTGTCTTAACTTCAAGGCGTAAGGCAGAAGAAGACCGCATTCGTAAGGAGGAGGAGAAGGCGCGACGAGAGCTAATTAAGCAGGAATACCTGCGGAGGAAGCAGCAGGCGTTGATGGAAGAGCAAGGTCTGGTCAAGCCTCGCCCACGCACTAAATCTCGCAAGAGCAGGCCTAAATCACTGCACCGCGAAGAGTCCAACAGCCTCTCCAAAGGATCCACTACACGTAAGAAGACCTATTTAAACAGTGTATATTTTTGTTTAGTGCTCCATGTTGTCTTGATACTGTTTATCAGCTTAGAATGGTGTCTTTGTCTACATGCTAATGGGCTGCGTGTGCACACACATTTTTACTTTAGTTCACTTGTGTACATGCGTTGTCGTCCTCATGTGTGTAACGCAGGTAATTCTCTGAAGAAGTCCTTGTTGATCAAAGCCCAGGGCTCAGCAGCAGACTGCAGGGGAGGTGAACCTTCTAACCTGCTCTGCATGATGTCATATCAATATACATACACAGCCCATAAATAGTTTCTGTGACAAACCCCTGAGGAGTCAGCTATGGATTTCATAAGAGGATCCATGATTCTTTTTAAAGCTGATTCTGACTTATGATCCATTTGTCATTTTGTTGTCTTGCCTGTGATGCAGCTTCTGTCCCTCGTTGAATCACAGGGTTGTAAACTGTCATACACAGTAGAAAAAGTGTTTAGTTAAGCAACTGGCACTAAATCCTTCTGTCATTTTCAGCTGATCTTAGCTGCAGTCATCGAGGATCTACTCTCTCTTTGGCGACTGAGGCAGACAGCGTCATCTCTGGAGGGGCAGAGTCACAGAGGTGAGCATTAATGTGCTTTGTGTAAGAACAGAGGAGATCATCTCCTCACATCTTGTTTATCCATGTAGTCATTTGACTAACCTTAAAGTGTGTCTTTCAGGGCTGGATCTGTGTGCTCCATGGAGTCATTCCCCATGCTGAGCCGGACGTCCAGCAGGAACATGGAGAGGGACTGGGAGAACGGCTCTATAGCCTCTTCCATCACTTCAACTGAGTACAGTGGTGAGCAGAGATACAATATTTCTAATTTTGTCAATTGCATTAAAGAAATAGTTTGAACCTTTGAGAAATGCCCTTATTCGATTTAGTGCCAAAAGTTTGATGAGAAGTCCACTTCCACTCTAATATCTGTATGGTGATTTTGAAGCCAGGGCCAGCAGCAAGTTATCTTAGCTACTGTTTAATTGATTCAATTTGTGGTTGTATGAAAGGATTAGTCCATAAACTACACTACAGAGTTTATACTTAATATCTAAGAGTTTTTTATGAAGACAAATACTTGTTTCTCTCAAATTTTGGTTGTAAATTTGTCATAGTGAAACGCAGCGGGATGGCGTAAGTTTGAAACATCACTGGTGACAATATAATATAAGGAGCTAGAGAGCCCGTAAAGGGTGGGCGGGAGGGGTAGTGGATGGGTCTGACAAACCCGGACTTTCACCCAGGAATCTGCTGTTTGCTTCCTGTGTGAGTTTTAAGCTAAACAATATCGTTTTTTTCTAATTTGCTTTTGTTGTATAAGGAAATCAAAATAAAAACAAGGTGTTTTACCACCATTGTAAGTTTATTTTGAGAAAGACTGTATGCATCTAACAACCAGAAAGTGCATTTTGAAAAGCGACAATGCATGTAACAAGCATAAATTGACAGTGTCCTAGAACATCAACAACAGATGCAGGAGGTTTCTTAGCGCATCATATGTATATGTAAAAGTCCACTGACCAAGCGGCGATATATGACGAGTTGGGATCAGAATGCATTGGATCGACTCTTTAAGAAGGTGATGTGTCACTGCATGAGTCAAATGATGGTCACACCAGATACTGACTGATTATTTGGGTTATCTGTGGCCAAAAAAATTCTACTAGCATTTCTGCTAGTCATGTGAAATCCCCAAAATGTCTTTTTTCAAGATAAAACTGCACATTTTAGCGCTGCCTTTTCTTGTGACCATCCCAAGGCGCACCTGTGTAGTAATCATGGTGTTTATCAGCATCTTGATATGCCACACCTGTCAGATGGATGGATTATCTTGGCAAAGGAGAAGTGCTCACTAACACGGAATTTCACAAATTTACGACCAGACTTTGAGAGAAAAAAAAATTTGTGTACATAAAAAAGTCTTAGATCTTTTATTTAAACTCATGAAAAATGTCTTTACTAAGAGTTTGCCAAGCAACTAGTGGAGACTCCAGGAAGTCACTGTGTCCAGCGCTGCTTCTGGTCCTTATGTTAACTAATCCACTCCCAACTCCAGCTTCACACTGAATGGACAGAAGTGAAAGTGTATCCATCTTTTTATTTAATTTGGCAAGTTTTCCCCAAATCTGTTCCTTTAAACATTATGCATTTATTAATCTTTTTTGCTGTGTTTTCTGTGTTAAAGGCCCTAAACTCTTCAAGGAGCCGAGCTCCAAGTCCAACAAGCCAATCATCATCAATGCCATCGCTCACTGCTGTCTGGCTGGAAAGGTTAATGAGACCCAGAAGAATGTTATTCTGGAGGTCAGTGTGATCACATGAAAATTATTTATTAATGGCAATTAGTGTAAATATGTGAAGTAGGTTTCTTTTTTTATCTATGGCTTTAACAGTTAAAGTTTTCACTCCTGTTTTGCCACATTCAGAAACTATATGTTGTGTCTATCTCTCTGATCGTAGGAACTGGAAAAGTGCGAGTCCAATCACCTGATCATCCTCTTCCGCGACGGTGGGTGCCAGTTCCGCGCCATTTACTCGTACTCACCGGAAACTGAGGAGATTGTCAAGTTTACTGGCACGGGACCGCGCTCCATCGGCCGGAAGATGATCGACAAGCTCTACAAATACAGCTCGGACCGCAAGCAGTTCACCGTCATCCCCGCCAAGTCGGTGTCAGTCAGCGTGGACGCCCTCACCATCCACAATCACCTCTGGCAGGTCAAGAGACCGGGGAGTGCACGGAGGAAGTGAAAAGGATGACACTCGTTATAGTTTCTGATCTATCTACAACTGTTGGGCAGGACCCAATAATGTATGAAATGATGTGATCATGTGACTGACGTGTCATTAGACAGGGGAGGCAGATGTCAGTCTGTGGCAGCGCGAGAACAGGAAACACCTGCCACTGAATGTTTTCTTTTCTTTTTGTTGTTAGCTTTTTAATCTGCATGTCACACCTTTAATTTGTGGGTATGTCTTACATTAATTGGGCACTACTGATTATGGACTGAATCCTATGTAGCAGTAAAGAGGCGAGTCGAATACCACTGAATCTACTTACTCTAGCGAGCATACTACTGATACCAAGTGCAACTACACACAGGAGGTAGTGGACATTCACTTGATGATGCTATTTCAGCTTGGCAAAAAAACATACCCAACTGCTGTGATTAATCCAGGCTCCACATACAGAGCCCCAGTCATTCACCAGTAACTCCTACTGGTCAGTGCTTTTATGAAGAGGATGATTTGAACTGTTTTTTTAATGTAAGTATGGAATGGATGTTAGTGAGTGGTAATGTCCAGTCTTGTTTTCTATTTAGTGTGTTTGGGGAAGTGTGTGAGTCTTTGTGATAGGGAAGGGGAGAGCTGGGTGCACCACTTGTGCACCCAGCTCTGAATGTGTTCTCTCTTGATTATGCTTTAAAACTGCAACAGAACTATGGAGCAAAGCAACAAAACGTTTTCTTTTTAGTTTGGGAGCTGTGTGCTGCTGTTACAGAAACAGAGGAGAAATACTGTTTTTACAGAAGGGAAATTATACTAGATTCCAAACAGGAAGCGCTTCTCAGACTCAGTGCATTATACCTTTTCAGTAGTGCATTATATTGTATTAACTTCATTCCTATATTCAAACAACCATATGAGATACGAGCCACCTGAGATCTCCGACTGGCTCATATTGCTGAACCAAAATGAACCGAGCTACGCCACTGAGCTGTTTGCTGCTCATTAACTGCTCACTGGGTTCTGGTGAGACGTACGATTTTAATGTAGCTTCTGGCGCTCAACACTAGTAATTTCCCTGTAATGACTGACTGTCAGCAGCTGGTGTAATGTGGGAGGGGGGGAAACTGCACAATACTTGATATTTGTTTGCTGCATTTTGTACATTTTTGAGTAGTATTTTTTGTACATTACGTACAAGTTATGTTTACTAAAAAGCAGGCACTATTTTGAGGTTTATTCCGTTACAGGCTTTCAGAGATGTTATGAGTCTTATTTCATTGTGTTATATTGTATGTTTATTTATTTTGAAGAGATATAATAAAATGCAACTAGGTATGTTTTCTGATGAAGTGTGTGTGCTTCTTTAAATTGTCGTGGTCTGTGCTCATTTTTGTTTGTGCATGTGTTTCTCACAGCTCCATTTTTCTTTCTTCAACAAGCTGCTGTACTGTTACACTCTCCTCTTTTACATCACATCTGTCTCACTCTGTTTCTCTGCTGCTTTATTCCCCCTCTGTCAATCGCTGTCAGGGAAAGCTCTCTGTATTTTTCAGTGTATTACAGTTTTGGTGTGGGGTATCCGTGCCAACCTCACAGTACAGGAACATTGGAAGTGATGCGTTTATGTCAGTAAACCTTTTCCACAGCAGACATTTTGACTAATGGTAGAAAAAGCCCAGGTGAAGCTAATAACATTAACGATAGCTCAGTAGCACTGATGGTAGAGTCCAATACACATACTACCGTACTATATAGTATACCAGAAAAAGTTTTCGGATGTCCCAATACAGCTGGAGTACCCGCAGAGAACAGCAGCATGCTGACACCCCAATGAAAGACTTCTTTAAGTGAACAACAAAATCGCTGTAATTCACTGTCACAAACATAACATGTTAGAATCTATGATCTGTGCGGTTAGAACTTTAAAGGTAAACGACATACACTGCAAAGTAACAACAGAAGAGCTCTGCAGGTTGATTTCCGTTTCAGGCGTTTGTTTTATCTTCAAGGTAACTGCAACAGTACATACTTTTTAAGAGCAGTTGCAGTACCCATTAGAAGTAAAAAGAAAAAACCTGATTCTGAACGCACCCTACGTGTCAGCCAGCATGCACAATCAAGGGCCCTTCTTTAGTGGAATACAGCTATCGTTAATGTTATTGAATACACCTGGTTCTTCCTACTATGGCATGTTAAAAAGGTCCAGAGTGAAGGGGAAAGATATGTATTTTATGTCAGATTTATTTCTTTTTTGTTAAGCTTTTAAGTTAAGCACAGCTTTTTGTTTTGTTTTCTCAGTGTATGTATGCTGTGCTTAACTCTGACATTTTCTTGCAATACTATGTATGCTCTCAGTTTATAATAAAGGGAGGGAGACCATAGCTACAAAGCAGTAGCAAGGAGTATTGTGGAAGCTACAGCAAAAAATCCGCATTCAGAGGAAGGCTTAAAGTAAAAAAAAAAAAGACTTGTAAACTGTGCTCCACAGGGCCAGGGAGATGCTGCGAGCTCACCTGCAGACATGCGTCATCAAATACTCGTCAACAATGTTAATGTAATTACTCTCACTGCCAGAAGGGGAAGACAAAAGTTGCGCACTCCAACTTTAAATCACCAATCACTTATTTGGCAAATTGGGAGGCAGCAGAACATTTACATTTTATCTTCTAAATTGATATGGCAACTTTGTTAGCATGCATTGGCTTATTGTGCAGTTATGAAGCAACATTATCATTTATCTGGAGTTGTGTTTTTAGCAAAGACTCCAGACTCTTTTTTAACTCTAGTTTTGGCCACCTTAACCTTTGCTCTGTTCCACTGAAGTGTTCCAGTACTTGTCAGCAGAATGTAGTGCAGTGTAGTTGTAGCAGC
>JAPZEB010000011.1:21028155-21047616 GCA_029783705.1 Chaetodon striatus
AGAATGTAGTGCATTGTAGTTGTAGCAGCGCACTATACAGATCATACATGTCACACTCAAGGTAAAAAGTGCGCTATGAGTGCCTCACCTATTCTCTCTCTGATGCTGTTGATTCTTTCATGTGCAATATATTGAGCACCCCCCACACCCACCATACAACCACACAGGTGTTTTCACTTGAGTTGCCTGATTAGGCCTCAGCTTCAGTCTTGATTGCCAGTTATGTGACTCACCTGTTAGTCACACAGCTCCCTCCTCCTTTCTTCAATTCCTTTCACTCTTCTCTCTTGGCCTCTCCCTCCTGCTTTCCATTAACGTCTCCTTTTCTTTCACCAATTATTTATGCTTTTATTTTGTTATTTTCTCATAAAGTGCAGAAAAGTGTTTCACACAGACCTCAGCTTTACACTTCATGTGGTCTTCGGCTTTCAATTTAGGCTGTTAACTGTGATGTGACAAATCTGTACTGAGCTCAGAATGTTTCCTCCATTAGCTGTTTACAGCCTCAATTTTTGGCTAAACTAATGTTCTTTTGGCTGTAGCTTCATATTCAGTGCAAAGGCACAAAAGTGGTATGGATTTTCTCATCTAAAGCTTGGCAAATTCCCAACACTATTCCTTTAATTTGCCATGTCTATATTAAAGTTGTGTTGCAACACTAAGGCTCAATTGTCAGACAACTCACAACAGTTATGATATTTGTTTGTCATAATATAGCACTTTAATGTGCGAATTAAAATCAAATGAAACTTAAGTACAAATATTTTCCACATTTAAATACGGATGAAGTCAAAGTCAAAATTTCTTGTGTATGTAGCATTTTAGAAATGCATACCTTGTCCAAACAGCCACAAAGGTAAATTCATAAGCAAACTCTTTCACTGAGCAGTGCTGAAAGTAAATGAGGTTTTCTGATTACTAATATAGTACAACTTAAATAAATCCTTTATGGCACAATACTGAATATATGGCACGGCCCGTTTAAAGGGTTAAACTAAGAACCTCTATTGCAAAGACCTCATCCAACCTAAGAAATGTACTGCAGCGAAACATATAAATAACCATCACCGTTTGTACATAACTTACGAATTAAGACCTCTACATCACTGAATAACTACTTCTAAGGTTCAGCTACAAAAATTAAGCTTTAAAGGAAAGCTTTAATGCACATATTTTAAGTCACATAGTGTTGAAGGTTATGATGTTATGTGATTGAAATATGTTCATCTGATTTCTATTAATCTCAAAAAGTCAAGAAAAGACTGATAAATCCTGGGTCGCCAACCTCTGCATCCCAAAATCTCACTGTTCAATTTGCCACAACCCAAAAGAGCAGAAACAAAATATACAGTCCACTCTGAAACTCAGGATGTGTCAATGACTGTGGGAATCATTAATGGTGGTCCTGTGATCCTAGTCCTTTTGTTTGATGAATCTCTCTAACTCAGTCTAATCAAGGGCAAACCTGCAGGTGTGTTGGACCTGATTCAAATCCCTTCAGTCCGATGAATTCGTTTGTTAACAAGCTCGTCCCTGACTGCTCATCTTGAGAGAGCTTTCACAGCAAAATGAACGCACTATTCTTACAAACAAAATGTCTGTGGCAGGAAGATGGAAATGTCACAGATGACGTCAAATGTCACCTGCCAAACAGTAGGCACTCATATAATACAGTAGTAGACTGCAGTGCTGGAACATTGTAGCACAAATTGTCCTCTTTCAGACTGGACTTGCGTGGACGCAACCAGACCCCGTGAAAGCTGAAGGGGGTGATTATCAAGAAGTGTACCGGTGAAGGTCAGCATGGTATCAGAGCTGGGTGTCCTCTCTGGTGTCTATGCTGGACTCGTGTCTCTCTCTCAGGCTGCTTCTGTGGACAGGAGGCTCATCCGGGACGTGAGCCAGAGGGTCTGGACGAATCAAGTACCTGACAAAGAGAGGGCAAGGGGGCAGATAATTAAATGAGATAAGCGTGTGCGTCAGTTGCAAAGAGTTGCCCCATGGGAGCTCAGCATTCAGGCGCTTTCCTAAACCGATCCATACTCACTAACCCTTCAGTACAGGAGTCACACTTTCAGCCATGAAGACAGAACAGGAGCTCAATAAACAAGTAAACTGTGGGATGCACTCTCCACTCTCTGTCATGAACAGGAAACAGCCGTCACCATGGATACTGCTAGGTGCCTTGCTTGTTCAGCTGTTGTGTTAGAAATTCATGTTTCCCTGTAATTGTATATTATTTCCAAAATAATGTGCTACAAAACCGGCAGCCTGTTTTTGTTTTTTTTGTAAAGCAGTATTACAGTAAGTGACTAAAAGGACCAAGCTGTAAACACTGACAAATGTCATCTTAAGTTCTAATGCTGAATATGTTTCAAATGACAGTTAACTTACACATCTAGTTGCAACACACAGAGCAACATTACTATCACCTGACACATGTATGTTCACTCTGGTTTTGGTTCTGTTTTGGTCTCTACTGACTCCTGAGGGAAAAATGTGGCTCTTAGGCTACCAAATGCCCCACTGTGTTCACCAGCTAGTTGCTAACTTTTTAGCTGTCTGCCGTTTGGCGCTTGGCAGGTAGTGTACAGTAGGGTTTTTTGCTTAAAAACAGGTGGCTGCTGCAGCTGGATAAAAGGTTCATGAGTGAAGCAAAGCAGTAAAATTGCAGCCTGTAAAAAACCAAAACAAACTCAAAGTGCCAAAAACTGCAGTTCCTCTGATGGACACTTGAGGCTGGCTCCAGAAGCCAGTCAGTCCCCATAGATCCCCATGTTAAAATGCCCAATTTTACAGCAGAAATAAACATGTTTACTGTCCTGTTTTGGTCTTTATAGCTAATTCCCCCTTCATGACAACTGTATGGGGGTGAATTTTTTATTACTTACCCCTTTACATTTCTTTATTAAGGCTTAAAGTTGAGCATAAGTAAGGACGCTTTGAGTGGCAGGCTGTCTGCAAGGCACTGTCACAGTCTGTAAGTATGATCCATCCCTCACTTCTCCACAGTACCACCCTCTCATCCAATTATGGACACTTTGGCTCCAAAAATCCAAGATGGCGATGGCTACGTCCATCTTTTTTTTTTTAGTCTATGGTTTGTCACGACATGCGATTCCATTCACATAATCATTTCATCCATTGATGATGTAGCAATACAGATTACTGCAGCTTTAAATGTATACTATACAGGATTGTCAGTTAGTTTGTAAACACGCCTACCAGTGAAAGTGACAATTAAAGCAAACCCAAGATTCACTTTTATTTAGTGTTTCGCATTGCTACATTTGTGTTTTTCGGCCTGTGTCTCATGGATGCCTGCTGCTTACAGTCTGGCACCTGGTTGCTACCTTTTTATAAAGCCCTGACCTCACGTGAGTGCCATGGGTGAGCACACCGATGAGCGTCTTAAACACAGAGCATAGGAAGAAAATAAGAAAATACAGACAGATGCTGGAGTCTTTGCAAAAAAAAAGAAAAAAAAAAACCCCACTGCCAAACACCTCTTGTGGGCCACAAACAGTGACTGAGAGGGATCACTTCTATATGAGTCTATATATCAATTGTTTTAGGAAAATCCTGTGTCATATATCTTTAAGTAAAGTACTATAAGATAATGGTTAAAAGGAATCGTGAATAGTGAAAAGGCAATGTTTATTATATCTGTCTGTGAAAAAAACTGTGAAAGCAAACTGTTTTGCTTTCATTATCACCTGGATTAATTTCTGAAAAAAATGGACACAACAATACAAAACACCCACAAATTAGACAGCTTTGACAAAGCTGAGAAATAAACAATAGCAGCGGTGACTCAAATTTCAGCAGATTACCATTCCTACTAAACACACAAACCCACACACACAAGGTGTGCACACAAAGGAGTATTGCTTACACAACGTCATTGAGCTCCAGCCTGGTGTCAGGAGAAGGGTTAATCAAGACGTAGGACAGGGTGTTCTGGTGATCATTCTGCTCGTCTGAAACAAAAACACCATCTCAATCAGCAAACTGGAAAATTACATCTGCACAATGGTGCTATGGTCCAATTTCCACCTGCAATTGAATCGTGATTAAAGCATTCACCTTGTAGGTATCCCAGATTGACTCTGTTCATGACATCGCTGGCCGTCAGGTTAGTCAGGTCTTCTACACACAACAGTTAGACAGGAAACAGACAAACTTTTAAGCAGAAGACGACATGAAAGTTTGGGAAAGCTCTGAGCAGTTGGTTTATGAACATCCTCACCATATCCAGAGGTGGGGAGGCCCAGATGCCTCATACGGTTGCGGACCAGCTCAGACAGCTCTTCCCTCTCAGAGCGTCGGTAGAGGTTAAGGCGTTGCTGAGCGATGCGCTGGGCATGGTCCTTGCTTGAGTCCCGGCTCACTCCCTGCCACCTCACGCTCTTCTTACTCAGACGCCTTGCCCACTGCATGCTCTTCTTCCTCAGCAGGGGGTGGTCTGATTGGTCATTGCTGCGAGATTCGCCCTCTTTGTCCTTGGTGTCCTCGCAGTCATCAACGCTGACTGACACCTGCGACTGGGGTGGGAGGACAGGAAGTTACCTTTCCTGCCAGGATGTTCAGAGTAAAAGTCCTAATAAACAATAGTTTTTAGCCACATTAGCAGAATGTTTCTGGGAATGACAGTAGCTGTGTCTCAATGCAGGGGCTGCAGCCTTTGAAGGACGCAACCTTCACGGTCGACATCAGCCACATCCTTTGAAGACCGCATCCGCCAAACCAAACGGTCTCAGAAATGGGGCGGTCTAGTCTGTGGAGGATTTCCTGGTTGCATTACCAGTTGTTCTTGTTCTTGCATTGGCATTCCTGTTACCTAGCAATCAGCTGAGCTTTACAAAAGAAGGAGTGAGCTAGTAAGTTCATTAGTCCTAAATCATGGACCAAAAGATTTTAAGTATACATAGATTTTTTTATTTAATACTTGAGGAGATGATTCACCGCCAGAGACACCACTCTCTGATATATTTAAGGCTGATGGAGGACCGTATTCAGGTAAACGTATAACTTAAGATTGTTTAAGCTGTGTGCTTTTAGCTAATAGTAATGTTAGCAATAGTTAACCGTTAGCTAGTTAGTTAACTTAACTTAATATATAATCGTCACCAGCACGCAATGCATCTTGGGATAGGCTGGGCCACGAAGGATTCATCGGTTGCATCCTCCAAATTCTGGAAAGGAAGGCTGCATTTGGAGGCCGCATTTGGAGGCACCTTTGAAATCGAACAGCCTTGGTCACGCCGGTGTGACCATCCGGTCTTCAAATGCA
This sequence comes from Chaetodon striatus, assembly GCA_029783705.1. Taxonomy (NCBI): domain Eukaryota; kingdom Metazoa; phylum Chordata; class Actinopteri; order Chaetodontiformes; family Chaetodontidae; genus Chaetodon; species Chaetodon striatus. The sequence continues at coordinate 21,033,449 of JAPZEB010000011.1, forward strand.
GCCTTCAAGGGCTGCAGCCCCTGTATTGAGACACAGTTAGTGTCAGCCCATCACTTCGGTCCAGGCTGAAATATTTATCAATTATTGGAATTATTGTTGAGAATTTTGTGCAGATTTTTATGGTTTACTGTCATTCCAGCATTGACTGTCTTCACTGGAATAATCCCCACTGACTAGAAAACAGCGTGTCCTTCCCTTACATAAAGATGGTAACAAACCTGATGTAGTTAACCATTGCTCTATCTCCAAGCTGTGTTGCCTAAAATCTTGGAATCCTTGCTAGATAATCAGCTCATGTCATATCCCTCTTTGTTTTCTGTTCTCCATATCAGTCTGGATTTAGGCCTATGCACAGTTCCATTTCTGCACCATCACTGATGTTAAATACCATTGCTCCAGCCCTGGATTACAAAATGTCTTGTTCTGCTCTGCTAATAGACTTGTCTAAAGCATCAACACTGTTGACCATTCGTTACTTTTAAGGGAACTCTCCTTTCTTGGTTTCATTCTGTCAGTTGCCTATGGTTTGAAAACTACCTCTTTAAATGATAACAATGTGTAAATATGGGTGATGTCCATTATGAATATGTAAATACTACTAAAGGTGTTCCACAGGGTTCAGTGTTGGGTCCAATATCATTCTTAATTTACATGAATGATATTGTCCCCTCTTCTGAATCCTGTAAATTTCATCTCTATGCGGATGACACAGTTTTATACTTTTGTGCAACGTCTATCAGCCATTAAATGTCTGTTCCAACTCTAACAATATAATCATAAGATACTGCTAAACTCAAACTAAACCAAATGGAAGCTGCTCACCAAGGTCACTCATACTGACTCTTTTAACATTCACTCAGCAAACAGCATACCCATGGAAAGAGTGCCATACTATAAATACCTTAGTATATGGTTGTACAGTAATCTTAACTTTACACACCATATTAACACTCAAGCAATACTTGGTTTTAAGTACAGCTATTCAAATTACCATCCTATTCACCATTGAAAAACATTTGTAGAATCAACATTATCTGTTTGGGTTATCAGGATGTTGTATTTTGAAAAGCTGCTACCTTTACATTAAAATCACTGAATGCTGCCAACCACTCAGCCCTAATGTTCATAACTGGTAAGCCTTACAGCACCCCCCACAGCCATCTTTACCAAAAGGTTGACAAGCCACATTTGGCTGTGGAGCAGAGCAGCAGGTTTTTGTTTATTTATATCCATCCTATATTTCATCTCTTTTAATTCTTATCTCACATGATCTTGGTACTTGCTTATAGAATAGGTTGTTGTTCCATGTTCCATTAATCAGAACTGAACTTGGAAAATATGCCATTTTCTTCCAGTGCAGTTTCATTTTAAGTGGTTTGCTTTTTGTCTGTTTATTTCAACTTATTTTGAGTTTGCTTACTTTTTTTTATGTCTTTGTCTCAAACATGTGTTTGAATGAAAGTCTGCTGACTTTGGACATCCCCTGACATTTTATCTAGCGCCACCAGCAGGTCAGAGTTTTCACTTATTCTGTAAATTATTTCAACAACTTTTAAATGGTTTGGCTTAAACGTTTACACAGAGATTAATGGTTCCCAGACTTTGGTGATCTCTGACTTTTCCTCTGCGCCACAGTGAAGTAGGTTTTGAGTAAAATGTGTCAACAACAATTGGATGGATTGCCATGAAATCTGGTACACACATTCATATTCTCTACAACATTAACCACTGTTTACAAGCTTATTTGTAATAAACATGGTCTTGCATTCAAGATCGATATTTGGCTTGATACAGTTTACAGTTATATTGCAGAGATTTCACCTCAGAAGTTGAGAAAATGTGGGATTCTGTCCGATAGATCCCGATAGGAATTTCGGCACTGGAGGAGCAGAGTTTCTGGAACAGTCTGCCATAAGTACTAATCCAAAGATCCTCCTCTGTTACTTTCATCTGGAACAAGAGATAAATGGTTATACTATTAGCTGGATAACCTCATGAATGGCACTGTATCAGATTTTTCTTTCCTTATAGATTTAAAAAAAAAAAATCTAACTCACAGCACAGAGGTAACCTGATCCCGGAGTGGTGTCCAGCCCCAGCAGCAGCCTCGCAATAAGGATCATGTAATCCTTCACAAAAGACTGAATCACAGAAAAACTGTTTTATAACTTTATAATGAAACAACAGTCACAAGGAAACTTAGGTCAGTTTTCTATCAAAGACTGAACACAAGAGGGCACTTTTGCTTTATGCTGGTAATGCTGTTCTGTTCCTCAGGTGACACTGTTTTTCCTGCTGCTGTGAGATGCATTCATTTCTTTCACCTGGCATTGAAAAGAGTTATTTGAGGTGCTTAGCTGTAGGTGTGTACCAACCTGATACAGCAGGGTGTCCAGCATGCTGATACTGAACACTCTCCCCGCAGCGAAGGGTAGGCGAAACATGAAGGCCAAGTTGGAACCTTTATCACGCTCTTTCTGTGGGGGAGAGCCAAGAAATGCAACAAAACACAGCAATGATCAACATTTAAAGGTCTGTCACTCTTCTGATAGTGTAGAATGCCAGAAGGAAATGGCAAACATAATAGCAGTGTGAAGACTTGCTACAGAAAAAATCCTGTCTTCTGCAACAATTCATCTTCATAATTCATACTACACAATTCACTGTAAGCCCTCTTGTTACAGGTTACCTTCTCCAGCTTGGAGAGGGCCAGTGAATAGCAGTCCTTTGCTCTGAACTGCATGAATCTCATGTTGGATGGATGAGTAAGCTCTGTGATGATGCTGAGACTGGGAAACAACCTGGAACGAGAGAGAAGCGTGTTTCAAAAAAAAAACAAAAAAAAACAGAGAGTCACAGGATAAGACTAAATATCACGATTTATTACCAAACTTTTAAAATCATTTTAACAGCACTGCTGTCATCCAAACATGGTTTCCAATGCTGGCTCGAATACACGCAGTGATGTTATAAATCAAGGACCATGACATGAATCTCATTTGATGAATAATACCATAAAAGCCCATCAGTTACCTGAACATCGTCTGTACATTTACAATAGTCTTGGCATCAGCCATGTAGTCCTCCTCAGCACTCATTGTACTCTCTTTGTCCACAACAACCAAATTATCTGCGTAGATAATGCCACACTGCAGCAGGCTGTCCAGACTGAAAAACACACACGTAGACACAAAAAAAACAATGAGCAGAACAAAAGCAGACACCAATTTGTCTGGAACATGCTGTACATCCAATTAAATCACAGAGACAAACTCCTCTACAATATTATAATGAAAAGATAAATGAAATATATAATACAATTAGAATGAAAAGCAGGAAGTTATTTGACAGCCTTACTTGTCTATGGTCCCAGCCATGTAGTAGACCATAGGGAAACAGCAGATGGCCTCCAGAAAATGATTATCTGGTCTACAGGAAACATATGATATATGATAGAGAAAATGCGTATCATTTGGTTTTCTACTGTCCTTTTGACTCCAGACCACACAATCCATTGCTTAGTAAGAATTAAAAAACCATGGACGATGCACAAAGACTGAGATGACTATTGATACAAGAAACATTAAAAAGAATAATCTACATGGTGACATCCTTGAGCATGAGTAACAAACACAATGTTATTGACAGCTATGTGGTGAAGCTGATCATGTCTGATGTTGTTCTATTGGTTGTGTATGTGTATATGTGTAACTGAATGATGAGTTGTTTCATTTTTGATGTTTGACCAAAAAAATGACAAATATTTGGCAAGACATGAAAACTAATCAATTACTCACCCCGTGTTACGTTCAAATTGTGAAAAAAACATTTACTCACATGCCTCCACAGTGAACAAAGAATCAAAAAACAAAGAAAATTCTTGATGAATTGAAGCCATAGGTGTCCGTGTTTTAAAACAGCAAAACTATACACAACATCCATTTTAAAACTCGCACAACTCATTCAGTATAATTCAAGTCTCATTTATCCACTCTAAGGCTCAGTATTTCCAAAAGAGGCAGCCCTTTCCAACAGAAAGAAAATAAAATTATCTATGTTCCCCTTAACGCCAGACTCCATTGACAAAAATTGCCATTTTACCTCGCTGAACATAAGAGCTGCTGGTCTATGGTTGCCTCGATTCATAGTTTTTTTGTGTTATTGTGTGACCTTGCTGAACTAGCCATTTAAAAGGCAGCAGTAGACCAGCAGCTCCTGTATTCAGCAAGGCAAAATTACTGTTTTTGCCAATGGAGTCTGGCTTAGTGATGTTTTACTTTAAGTTCAGTTCCCCTTCAGAGAGTGTCTATTTGGGAAGTACTGAGCATTCAACTAAATAAATGAGACTTTGATTATATCGCACAAGTTGTGTGAGTTTGTAAATGGCAGGGGTTGGTCACCACAGGCCTGACGGTACATTATTATCACAATAGTTAAGTCATGATACAATATTGTTGTGATTTTTAACCTTTTTAACCTATTTATTGACATCTGTTTTGATAGTTTTTTGTCTGTTCATCTTACATTAATCATTTTTATTGCAGCAAAATGTATCTATTGATATTTTCGATATTAATAATTCATATGATAAAAAAAATTTATATTTGGCATATGTGTATCAATATAATGTTGATACACAAAATATCACAATAATATGCTGTATTGATTTTTTTCCCCACACCTCTAGTAAATGGATGTTTTGATACAGATTTGCTGTCATTAAATGCAGACCCCTATGACTTAAATTAAGTTTAATTCAATTATTCATTCACTGTGGAGACATGAGGTAAAAACTGTTTTCCTCACAAATTCAGCGTAATGCGGTGAGTATCTGATATACAAATGGTCATTTGGGGGCTGAAGTTTACTTTAATACTTATTAAATTCACAGAAAACAACTTTGTATTTTCTTTAGGGATGTGAGTGTTTACTATGTGACGATATACAACAGTGAGTATGGGTGCCTCAGGAGCTTTGGTGTTTCTTTAGGCTGAGTCCGTTTGGTGCTGAGCACACTCGGAAAGATTTAGTTGCTTCATTACTGCGAGTCCACCACCGCCACCACCCCTGACAGAACATTACTTTATGCATCTGCCCAGTCCTGCTGACTAGAGACCCAAGGCTGTCGTAAGTGCTTGAATTGCGTATCCAAGTGTGTGGGTGTTTGTATTTGTGCGTGTGCGACAGCGATAGGAGGGGAGGGAGCGAGAGCTGCATGGAGGGGGAGAGTTTATTGTTATGTGTGTGTTTCTATGAGAGTCCTGAGAGCTTGCATGTGGGGGCTGAAAAGGGACACATCAGGGCTGTCGATGAAAGCCTGCTTGGTGTTCTCCAAAGAAATCATTTTCTTCATCTTTTTCTCCCCCTTGTAGCAATATATATCATTCCGGTTCAAGGCAAAGCAAGTTGCTATGGTTACTGTCTGGAGCTACAGAGCACAGCGTTTTTATTTTCTTTGTCGCTCAAAGCACACCGTCACTGTGAGCAGCACCAGTAACCTAACATCAGGGCTGACAATGGAGTTCCACCTCCACAGCCTTGTCCTAAGTGCCGGGCTGACGTGAGCTTTTAGCATACATAATGTTTCTCAGCGTGAAATGGTGAAAGACAGAGTGACGGTTGAAAGAAAGGCACAATGTGTGTGTTATGTGTGTGTGCATTAATGAGAACTCACGGGTTATCCAGCAGCAAGACAATAGGGTTGAGTTCTTTCCTGGGTCTGTAATAAGCTCTGAGAGGCACTATGAAGTTATAAAGACCGTTCCCTGCAGTCTCAGCAGACACAATGATGAGCTTGTTTTTAAAACCATAAGCCTTCGCATCCTCAAAGCTGTTGTGCCTGCAACCCTGCATGAGGAACAAAAAAAACAGGTATTTTAGGTTTGCTTTTGTGATGCGAAGGACAGAGAGAGGAGGGAAGGACTGGAAGGAAAGATGGAGGCTGTAAGTAATTGAGTGACTAAGTTGGAACAGCGACTGCCCACCTGGTCCAGTCGTAGGCAGCAAAACGGGGCTTTTTCAGCCAACAGATGGCACAAGGTGGGCGAGCTCCCAATGTACGGAGAGTTAGGGGGATAACCTTTCACGTACCTGCCAAGAAATCCAAAAAGCATGAATGACACATTTCACAGAAGCAAACTGTGTTAAAAAAAAAACAAAAAAAAACTGGTCAGGCTTTCTTGTCATTTCTTACTCTAACAAAAATTCACAGAATGATAACAGGTAAGGAAAATATGTTGGTCTGTTGGTAAAGAAATGAAAGTCACTTTGATTATATTTTGCTTAATTTGCATCTTGCAGGTTTAGTGTTCATTAAGTGTTGGTGCTTTGAAGTATTTAAGGCTTAACCAGAAATGCAACAGCTATTAACTGAACTGTCTGTAAAATTAAAATCCAGTTTTACTACAATAATGCAAAGACCAAGATTAAAAGTAATCATGCAGAAAAATGGTCCCCTTCGAAGGTTATATGACCATATATTCAATGCACATTGATAATAAGTGTGTTAGTTACTATGCAGTTTGTTGAGATGGAGCTAATTTTAACTGCTTCACATTTTAATTTATAACCATGCATCATAATTTATAAACTGATAAGGTGTGTGTAAAATCTTACACTGCAAAGTAACTACAGCTGTTAAATTAAGGTGTTAAGGTGAGTAAAAAACAGCTTTTTCCTCTGGACTGTTACAAAGTAGGAGTATAAAGTAGCACTCAAGCAGTGTCTGAAATTAACTTTTTGAATCACTGGCTAAAGGGAATGGTAAATGAAAAAATCAAGCAAGCAAGCCAAGCAGATTTTTTACACTTCAAAGTAATAAATTGCCTTTTTGTGTCACACATTCACATTTGTTTCATTACATTTCATTGTGATAATAAGGTATTATGTTGAATATAAACTTAAAGAAGAGGCAAGTTTTAAGCAAAATTATCAATATGTTGAACAGCTCATCACCAAAGCTTCAGTAACATTATGTGTAATGTGGGGGAGAGCCAAGAAATGCAATAAAAAAAACAGCAATGATCAACATTTAAAGGTCTGTCACTCCTCTGATAGTGTACACAGCCAGAGGGAAATGGCAAACATAATAGCAGTGTGAAGACTTGCTACAGAAAAAATACTGTCTTCTACGACAATTCATGGTAAGCAGTGATGCAGTGTATCCGGGGCTTTTATTGTGACAGGTAAGAATGGAAGAAGGGAAGCTCATGCGCTGCTGCTGACAATGTGGGAGGCAATAAAAAGTTTGCCATCTCAGTTCAAACTACAGGGCCTCGGTGTTATTATTTCATTACCTTCATAAGTAAGGGTGCAATGCTAGCAGCAGACCAGTGGCAAGTGATAGTTTAACGGGTCAGCTGATATTCTGTACGGTCGACAGTGCTGCAAAACTAGCAGCGCTTGAGAAGGTAAGTTTTGCGGTACTTTTTGGACTTGCACATGTATGCGAAAAAGACAGTACAGGAGCAACTATAGGAGCAGCAGGGCAGTGCATCCCTAAATGACACCAAAACGTGGTAGAGGCTTTTAGCATAATTTTTTTATTACATAAATATTTTGGTAGAAACATTTACACGATAGTGTGACAGATAGGCTTTTGAGATTTACTTGCCAAATGGAATATCTACCCTCAATTGGGCTTGGCGGGTGTTAATGTCAGACCCTGCACTCAAGCAAAGTAAAAGCACATCAAAATTGTACTTAGTCACTGGTCATGGGGGCTTGCCTGCCTAGGGTGCTGAATAAGCTGGGTGCTGCACTTCTGACAACCTATATTTCATACACTAAAGTTGCTTGAAGTTATCTGAACAAACTACATGTAAAGATTTCTTACTAAAGTAGTTTCCAGCACGAGAAATCAAACTTCTGCCTTCGTAATATCTATCATTTGTCTGGTACTTCTTCTTTGCCCTGTCTCCTTGTGGTTAGGTTTTTTAAGTGTGGGTATTTGTGTAGAAAAACAGAAACCTTACTCAGTAGATGAATGGCCTTTTTCATCTGTGAAGACAGAGTCATCCTCTGATTGGTCACTGAGGAGGTCACATGGCAGGATTGAGGAGGAGTCGGCAATCTCTTGAACTGGAGCGATGCTTGGGCGGCGGCCCCCTGTTCCGTTTACGGTGGGTGGGACCAGTTTACCACCTGAGACGTCAGGCGGACTTGTATTCTGAAGGTCTATGGCAACAGTGCCTGTAAATTATATTCAGCTAAGCTTTAAATCACACATAAAGGACCAGCGTCTCCACAGTCAATACAAATTCATCGAGACCTCTTTCATCAACAAGAGAAGTTTATCACACTGCCTCACCCATGCTAGCAATGATGCTGTGCACAGGAAGCTGTGAGGGTCCGTCATAGAGTCCCCCGGCAGATCGGCCCTTCCTCTCCTCCTGGTTGAAGATGAAGGCAGAGTTCTCCTCCTTGGTGATATTGATGTAGTAGCAGGTGTCTGAGGCAGCCATGATGTGGCGTGGACCAGGGTTTAGCAGGATGCTCTTGTTTTCCTCCCTCTTTATACCGATCAGACACACGCCATACCTGTGCATCACATACCTTCTGTTAGCATAGACTTGAATAAAATATCTGACAACATGATCTAATCACTGAATTTAAAGCCATAAAAATATGAATGACGCTTCATAGCTAAGAATTGATACTTAAGGCTTACAGGAATTGTTTGACATTTTGGGAAACACACTTGTCCGTATTCACTTCATTGCTGAGAGTTATCTTAGTTTAGCTTAGCGTTAAGACTGGAGACAGAGGGACACAGCTAGCCCGTCAGTGTCCACCGCCTAACAGCACCACTTAAGTTCACTAAGGTTCAAGTTATTTACTCTCATTAATTAAAATGTTATATGCCTGGCAGCCAAGCAGGAACAGCATTGGGCTTTGAAGCCAATTTTACATAGTGGCCAAACATGGAATTACAACGTCCAGGTCCCTCGTGATGACATGGGCCAAAAACTGTCTCCCTTTGACTTACTTTGCGAAAGAGACATCTATAAATCAGTGGATACTTTTTTTTGAGTGTCACAACCCCCTGTGAAACGTTTCGTTTCACTATCAGGATGTGATCCATTTGGTCCGATAACATTTGCGTGATGAAAATATTTTTATCCCCATTCAAGTTAATGAAGGGCTAATCTGGAAGTTTGCTGCTCAGTCATCTGAAATCTCTAATATGTTTGCGCAGTGGGCCCCACAATGCAGCAGATCTGGGTAATTTCATGCCATAGAAATCGGGTCCCCAGGAAGTGTGCTTGGCTTAAAAGTGGCCAGACAGTGTAATGACATCCTCACATAATGCCCTGCAGCACAAAAAGCTTTTTCTCATTGACTTACATGGCAAAAGTGACATCTGTAAATCAGTGGACACATTTTTTTGAGCATCACAACCCCTGCCAAACGATATATTAAACTATCAAGATTTAATTAATTTGGTCTGATAACATTTGGAAAGTCTAGAGGAGCTGCTAAGTTAACCAGCTGAGGGTTGTAGCATATGGCATACAGACAGCAAATAGGTATAGAAATGTTAAAATACTTCTTAAAACACCATAAGTGTTGTCTGGATTTACAACAATCATATTCAAATCCTGTAGCAGTGAGTATAATCCAAAAGTTAGTTCCTTGTTCTTTTTGCATTTATGTGTTAAAAATATCGTATTAAACTAGGATGAAACAAAAAAGTAGTCGTGCACTGCTGATGACACAAGATCAAACCAGACAAATGAAGAGTGACTAACAACCCCTGTAAATGTCTCGGTACATTTTCAACTTGTCAGCATCTGAAGGAGATGCTTTAGCTTACATGTCAACTCACTTCTTGTGAGCATGAAAGGAGGCGTATGTAAAGCTTTTGCCATTATACTCTCCAAAGAACTTGCTGTCACACACTCGGATGTGGTAGACCTCGTTGCCGGAGCAACACCCGTACATCCTCTGCCACTGCTCCGGCGACTGTTGTCCTTCTCTGAATTGATTCAAGGAAAATACAAACATACCACTGATCAGTAAACCCGATACTTTTAAAGAGTTAGAAATTTACCATATATGCTAATATACATTCAGTCAGGATCAATCATTATTGCCTTTTGCAAAACTCTCCACCCACATCCCTTCAAACCTCTCGGGGGTCTCCTGCGCTCGCCCTGAGTCTCCTGGGTTTTCTGGTGACAGCTTGATTCATGTGTCAGTCACTCAGCTTGTCTCTAATATGCCCTTTGTAATGACTTCCGGTAATTACGGTAATTGCTCAAGCAACGGGCTGCGAGAAATGCTCACAACAACCCTGAGGTAGCAGTTGCATACCTGCTTCTTAGTACTTATTAATATTTACATAAGATGACTTATAGATTGTATTTCACACTGCCTGGTTTCCAGGCTGTAACTCAGTGTAAAAGATAAAACAGCACCCTCATTATTATCAATATCTCCTATTTCCACTTAATGTCCTTGATGAGCTGCATGCCTCTAAAATCATCTTCTGCGCTCCAGGCCGCCCACACATGCAATGCAAACATACACATAAAACACACATTTGCATAAATGTACGGTAGCAAACACAGTCAGACGACTGTAATACACATTTATGCACATTTTTTTGTATTAATATTTGCAATTTCAAAGCCTGTTCGCCTTTGTATAATAAAAACACAAAGCTTCACTTTCTAAAGAGTTGTCAGGAACACTGTAAGTGCTGTAGCCCACTGATTCCCCTTTAATGCAGTTTCTGTCTGCTATTGGCATCAGCTTTTAGAAGTGATGCGTTTGCATGCTGTGAAAAATCATTTTTTTCAACCGGAGAGCTTTTCACACTGTTTTACAGAGAAAACATCCTAAAAAATCCATTTAGGTGCCGCCTGTTCTCTCTCTCTCTCTCTCTCTCTCTCTCTCTCTCACTCTCTCTCTTTTTTTTTTTTTTTGGCTTTAATGCACTCTCTTTACCTCCTGCCGTTTCTCACAACGAACTGACACTTTTGTCTTTCACCTCTCTGCACTAGTTCCATTGAAACTATGTAGACATCAGCAGACATGGACATGTGAAAAAATTTGAGCTTTGCGATCACGCTAAGCAGAAATATAAAAGGTCTGTGGAGGACCCTGGTTATGCAAGATGACCGACCGTCCGCGGGAGGTGTGCACAAGAAGCGTGACCAAGGTGGAGGTGGCAGGACACACACAGTTGAGAGCCAACATGGCATACTTGAACTCCTCCTCACACACAACATGATCTGAAAAGAAAAAAAAAAGCGTATCAGAAGGGCTGTCCAAAGAGTAGAAATTATATTCTCCTTTGTTACACAGAAAAGGTGCTTTATAAGTGGAAAACAAATTTTACAGGAATAGTTTGACATTTTGGAAAATGTGTTTCTTTGCTTTCTGGTCAATAGACGAGGAGATCAATACCTCTCTCTTATCTTTCCGTTAAAGAAGTATTTCACTGCTGAAAATATGGTCTTTTCATAAAACTAGACTGTCTATGCAGTGGAAAAACACAAATACATTTTGAATTGGTGTTACGTGACCAGAGAAAACTGAGGAAAAGGCCTGTGGCATTCATGTTTGTTCAAGAGGTAGAAAACCTACAACAACCAGAATGCACCACGTCACACTGGACCAATAAACGCTCCTGCTGGTGGGTGACATAATGCAAGCTTGGCCGTTTTTCTACAAGAAACAATAGCGCAGCCAGCTGGTAACAAAAATCTTGAATTACAGTTAAACAGTAAGCTATAATATGTTTCTGAAAACATTTTATTTGAGAAATAGGCAACGCAGTAATGACATCTTGGTTCATATTTGATCAGCACTGCCTAGTTTGACTGTTTGATGTCATGTCAGTTTTTTCAGTTGCCTGACTCGGCTGAGACTGAATGAGCATGAATGATACTCCAGAATCAGGCAAAATAAACAGGCCCAATTCTAGCTGCTTACACTGCCAATACTGGGCCATTGTCAAATGACCTAGCCCAGCGTCGGCCCAAACTCGGCACACTGGAAGAAATGAGGCATCCTGTTGCCCGATTCGGCTGAGACCTGGCATAAATGATGCCCCAGAATCAGGCAAAATATGCGGGCCCAATTCTGGCAGCCAACACTGCCATCTTTGGGCCATTGTCAAAAATTACCTTGACCAGCATCGCCCCAAAACTCGGCATGCTGGAAAAAGTAAGGGGCCGTGTCTGGTTGCCTGACTCGGCTGAGACTTGAAGGATGCCCCTAGAATTTGGCCAAATAAACAGGCTTGATTTCAGCAGCCTACACTAATAAATAAATAAATAAATTACTGTGAGATCAATAAAGTTTATCATATTTTAAAATCCACATTTTAAAATGACAAGTTGTGTGGAGTTCAGGCTGCTATGTGTTTCTCATGATTTTCTGAGAACCATAAAACATATACATTGCTGAGCTTTCAAGGTGTTGGTAGGCAGATTTTCTCATGTTTGGACCAAGCCAGGCTAGCTGTTTCCTCCATTTTCAGTCTTTATGCTAAGCTAGGCTTATTCACTCCCTGCTCCATAGCATCATGTCAGGGCAGCAGAACAAGCTTTAAACACAACACTGATATATTATCACCTTTTAAATTCACATGGTGCACCCCAATAGCACACTGAGTAAAGTGCATACCCACTTAGGCTGAGTCCTTACTGCAGCAGCCATGGTTCAAATCCAGTTTGGTGCATGGTATCCCCCCTCTCTCTCCCCTGCCTTACATGACTATTAAATAAAGTAGTGAAATGCACAAAAAATAATCTTTGAGAACAACAACAAAAAAGTTCAACTTCTTAGCAAACAGCTCTCTTTTTACACATCCAGCGAAAACAGATCAAAATTGGCACTCAATTGAAGTCATGTTTTTGGCCACCTGATGAATGTGTCTCCTTTTAACTGTCCTTTTAAGTGTTTTTGTCTCCACCAGCTCCTGAGGGAAATAGCTGGCTCTTCACCTGCTAAGTGCTCCGCTATGTTCACCAGCTAATCGCTAACTTTGTCATTCAGGCGAAAATGCCATCATGAGAGCAATGAGAGTGAATAGAAAAGTGCATTGAGCAAAACAGAAAACTGAAAGACGCCATAAGACCATACAGCTGAGGGGCATTGCTGGTTGCTGACATAAGAGTGATATCGATTTTCTCAGTTTGGAAACTCTCACCTGCAAACTTCACATGGAACTTATTTTCAGGTTTGAGTATCTGGACATAAAGGGGGCAATTTGGAGCAAAGTCCTTTACTGCCCAGGCTCTCAGGATGGTCTGATGGTCCTGAGGGAAAACAGTCAAAGATAATGCATTTTCAGAGTAATCTCCTTTAATTAATTGGTAATTCTCTTCATGACTGACAGCATTAATGACTTGAGTTTTGTAAACAATTGAATGACAACTCATAATAGGTAAAGAGTTATGACAGAGTTCATTAATTGTTGTTCTGCTTACCGCAGCCATACGGTCCACCTCGTTACGACTGCTGAGAATGAAACAAGCCTCTGCGTCGTCCATTCTGCAGCGGCGAGACAAGTTGACAAATGATAAAACAAAGTCAAAATGTATGAAAAACAAAGGCACATCACTCAAATACAAAACAGCAGGAAAGATTTGTAAACAAAAGAGCCAGCCAAAGATATGACCTTTGACCATTCAGAAAACAACAACAGCAACATCCTGTGATTTGATATTTAATTTAACATCGCCGGCATATAGACAAACACGCAAAGAGCAACCTGAATTGCTCTGCACTGTATATGTGCTGTAAATGTGGAGCTGTTTTTGCATATGATTAACACAACCAGGAGAGTGCAGAATGCAAAACAAGAGTGGGAGGATTTGAAACAGTGCCAGATGCAGGATGTAAGCGCGACACACACACCCAGTCCTCTACTTCTAATTGCTCTATCACAACCCTGCCAAATGTTTACAGTGAAGTTATATAACCAATTCCATCAAAGTAATACTTTAGTGTTTGATGTTTGGTGTTTCATACATTATGGTACAAATTCTGCGCAGGACCATTGTGTGTTTCTGACAGGGGTATTCTCTCAGTCTGGAGAAAGTTCCCCCGCAGCCACAGACAATACGAACTGTGATGAGTAAATTGACCTCAGTGTGTAAAATAAGTTGGATTTTCCCTTTAAGCTTGGCTGTATCTCTGTAAAGTACTTTGAG
>JAPZEB010000011.1:21108669-21132123 GCA_029783705.1 Chaetodon striatus
CCTCATTTTCAAAATATGACATGCTATGTACCCCCCTGCATCACTTTTTGACGTTCTGGCAAGGCGTGTCAATTTATGGTTGTGAAATGCATTGTGTCTTTTCAAAATACAGCTCTATTTTCACTAGAAATGTACAGTTTCACGCTGGTAAAACATCTCATTTTTATAATTATTTCCCTTAGTTAAGGCAACAAAAGCACATGGTTAGGTCACATGTTTGTCATGTGACATACATCACTAAGATAGCATGCTACACATACTAGCATGCTATGTTGTTATTGAAATAATTCCATTGACCTTCGGATTCACACAGGAAACAAATAGTGGGCTACTGGGTGGATGGGACAATCCACCAGGGACTTTCTCGCTCTATATTCGACGGTAATGGGTGGGTGTCCGACACAGACCTCTACTGACAAAGTGGCTGACAACCTTGTTTGTTGTCCGTTGTGTCAACAACTGCAGCCACTCAGTGGATAGCATTGCAAAAGGTGCCTATTTGCATCGATATCTGATGCCGAGATCACTGACAAAGTGGCAGAATTTAACGAACTGGGAATGAGAACGGGCTGAATTAACCAACGGGACAACCGAACTGTTGTCCCTCCCCCACTCTGACAGCTCTACTGCACCAGGTTTGTGGACTGCCTATAATTATATAATTAACATTTGGAGTAAAGAATACTATACATTTGTGTTGTGAATGGTCATGGAAAATTTATGGAAAAGTTTTGAAATTTGTTCATAAAAATGTGTGGGAACCCTGCCTCATAATATTGAAAAATTACAAAGAAGCAGGACAATTTCTCTTTCTAATGTATAAACCTGAAATTAATGGACTGACTGATTTTGCAGCATGCATTGTGCACATACAACCACTAGAGGTAGCATTGTGCCTCTGTGGGCCCATCACTCTAAAGCATCACATCAACTTTTGCAGCCTGATCTGTGTTTATGTATATGAAAGAAATCTACACTTTGCAAAATACATTTCAAAAGAGGACCTTTTTCTTAAATATTTCTCTAATTTATTTTCTAGTTGTTGAAATTTTCCTGAGAATATTCAGATGTGTCCAAAGAAGGTTTCTAAGTTTGAAACTCTGGTTGTGATGCTGTTGGTTTGTTGGTAAACAGAAGACAAACATGTTATTCCTCCTACACTTCCACCTCCACCTAAGGGTTTGCGTATTTTACGTTGTGGTGTGGTCAGCCGGTGTCCGCAGTCACCGAGCTCTCTCTCAGAGCCTTCATTTACCTGGATCCAGGAAAGACATGGAAGACAGACAGGAACAGTGAAGGGTGTGTGTTGTGCTAAAAATGAAGAGACAGGAAAGGAGCAGTTTGAATGACAGGAGGGAGCATTAAAACTGAAAGAGGAGACATTAATTTAATTAGAGGGGAAGTGAGTGAGAGATTAGAATGACAAGAATAACGATGTGAGGAGATAGCTGCATAAGAGAGTCATATAAATGTGACAAAGAGCACATGAGAGGCAGCACTGTGCCCTTCTTCTCCTCCTCTAGACCTTGGAGCAACTAACCATGAATCCAGCTTTTGTGATGTAACAGTGTATTGACCCTTGGAGGGGCCCCAGACCAAAAGAGGGTGTTTACTCGAACACGCAAGGAGCTCTAAGCGTTTCACAGCCTCCTGTTCTCCGAGAGGTTCTAGCATTCGTTGACTGCCACTGGAAATGGCACTGGAATGGCCCGTCTCTCTTTGGCTCCCTCCCTCCCACAGAAATAACAGAGGCACATAGAGACTGTATTCAATGTAAGTATAAGTCACTCCAGCTACAGTCAGTCACATGTGCCAGAGCCGCAGATTAACATGGCTCCATGTACAGTGGGAGTCCGATCCAACACAAAGCAAGTCATGAGCTCTGAGAGACTGTTTGTTTGGAGGAGAATCATACTGTCTGTCATTAGCATGGACACTGCTTTTCCATAAAGACCAATTTACTCTTTAACTGTATATAGAGCATTATCCCCACGTAGAGGATCGCAGTGGGAGCTGATGTCATGTCTTAAAATATCCCAGAGGTCAGAGAAGTCTGCCTAGAGACCATGAGGTTAAATATCTGCACTGCAAATCTGGCTGATGAAATACAGCGTAAAGGGAAATGCTATGCCTTTAATCAGTTTTTGTTTTTTTTTATTCTTTTGAGCACAGTACTCAACTCTGTTAAAGCAGTGTCAATGGCTGATTATGAAGATGCTGATATTGTGCTATGCATGGCTGGATTATGAGACAGTAGGCCACAGGGCACAGATATGCAAAGGGTCCCGCAACTTTGTAGTGGTCTTGCATCTCGTCATAGTAATTATGCATCTTTTTGTAGGTTTGTGTCTTTTTGTGGTCATTTTGAGTCTCCTCCTGGTCAGTACATGTTAATTTCACATTTGAAATTTTGCAAGTGAAGGTCAGGGGCCTCCTAGCACTGGGCCTCCGCCCACAAAGCTCATTCGGTAATCCCTCCATGGTGCCAAGGCATATAGATGCAGGATGATGCTTAAAAAGTACTCTTTCTGGTACTTTCTCTTTATAAAAATAGGTCTAAAAATAACGCTGAATTTGAGTTTTGGGGGAAAAAAATGAACCACCTAAGACACCCAAATACAAATTAAACCTGCATTAATTATTTTGTTTGGTGAACATTTTGTCTAAATCTCCTTTATAGAATCTCAGTGAGGTTTTTTCGTTTTTGGTTTGTTTTTGTATGCACCATAATCCACAACATTATGATGACACAAACACATTAATACAACGAAAAGAGGCCTTGCTCTCCCATGTCAGCACAGAGCACACCAGGCGTCCAGCAGCCCCAGACTTCCATTAAAACCTCCAACCTTTTGCTTAAAGTGTGTTTAGTTCCCTGTGTACCTGTGCATCTACACAAACTGAGGGCTGAAGCTGGTAGGAAATCATTATTTCTCAAGTATTTGGTCATAAACCAAAGTATTTGAGACATCACAGCGTTGACCTTATGATGGCACCAGATGAAAAGTCAGGGGATCACCAAAGTCATAAGGATGCATCATCTAGAAATTATGAACGTCTTAACCAAATTTCATGTCAAGATATTTTACTGAAAGCCACAAGTGTCAACTTGACAAATGGAAGCTAAAAGTAGAGGTTGTTCCAGTGAGAAAGAGCAGAGAGTTAACCAACACATTCAGTAGAAAGTTAGGGAAATCCTGGATTTTCATTTCCAAAATTGTGACTCATAGAAAAACCTTCACTGCAGAAACTGGGATGACTTGTAGTATGTGTCTGTTACTGTGGTAATTTATGCCCTATCCTGCTTTGTGTCAGTTTAACTTGACCTTAACGTGACCACAGTATAAACAACTCTGACTAAACAGCTTTACAATCCTCCTCTCAGGCTGCAAGTTTCAGCCTTTATCTTATAAATCAGGGTGTATAAAGTTCTCCTGAAATAGAATAGAAAAGTATGTTAAACTCCACATGCAGGAAAACATTTGAATTGCTGGGTTTATGAGGTTTTTGGGACCTAAAATGGGGCCACATCCCAAAGAAGGTTGAGAAACCATTGAAAGACCAGCAGTAAGACATTTTTTTTTAAACTAAGTAAACTAATGAATAAATACGACCAGCGTTTTGGTGCATTGTACACCAATACACATGCTTCAAGGTTCATAACATCCAAATGGTCTCATTCAGATTAACCCTGCCCATTACCGTAAATCTTCTCATGTATCATTCGCTGGATGAGAGAGTGGAAACCAGCAGAAAAGCACAATGAAGACAATGTGAGGCAAGACGGTGGAAATGTGCAATAAAAGCAGTTACAGTTACAGTGATGTTATGGAACAAGCTCATTTATTCTGTCCAAGAGAGGCAGTTATTCATACTGTGTTGTAATTATTTCCTAAATATTCTGATGAGGTATTACTCGCCTCCAAACTTGCATCTGTTTTAATGCTGAGTTTTTAAAATGATCACTTCCAGATTCTAACACTTATTGAGTCATAAAACCATTCAACAATGTTTTACAGGAAGGAAATTATGCAGATTTAATTTGACCACTGCAGGCATATACAAACAGTCTTTGTGTCTTTAATATCGTAACACTTTCACCTGGAACCAAAATGATCTGACTCCTGACATGACTTACTTGGTTATCAGGCATGGGATGATGAAACATTTGGAACAGGTGTTATTGGAACAACAAAAATAGCTGCAAAACATCCTCTACAAATTAGTGCAATTGTGGTGCTTTTAATCAGCTAAAATATTTTGTCATCCTTCAATCCAATAGCCCTCAGTCCTTTTCACAGATGTCTTTGTGGGTACATCAAGCTGGGCCTACCATCCACACCCAGCAATTCTCCCTCCGTTCTCACAGAGTCTCTGCATCCTAAAGGTCGGATTCTGCTGTATCATTATCATTTATATGCTCTCACAACGACGTGCCTCCGTACATTCCACTGGCAAATGAAAATACTTCTCTTATTTTACAACAACACAAAAGGGTTTTAGGATAAAGGAATGATATGTCTTTAAAAAAAGAAAGAGAGAAACACGCAAACTGTTTAGTGCTGTCCAGGAAGGTACTATATGTTCTCAGAAACAGCATACCACAACAACACAACAACATAACAACACCATGTTCAGAATGCATATGTACTGTTACTATTACATACTAAGTCTATATGTACTGTGTACTGCCTGCTGAATAATTAGACAGCCTGCACCATTACAAACAGACTGTTCACAGTGAAGTATACTCAAGCAAGACACATGCATCACATGACTTTATCACATGACTGTTGGTCTTAACTGGCCAGCGGCTCTTACAACGTTGCATAACACTGCACTTACCAAAAGGCATAATAGCAGTCGGTCAATCATAGAACATGGGGATGATTGATTCGTTTCACTGAGGCATCAGGTTGGAAAATATTTTATATGAGAAAGATATGGGTGAGAAAAGGTCCTTAATTAAAGACCACTGTGAAAAAGACTAAAGGGCTATCGTATGTATACTCCCATCCATTCAAGCCTAACCCTAACCAAACAGCTCTGTCAGGCCCTCCAATATCACAGCTCAAGTTACATTGCATACGTGTCACACGCCACAGTTCCCATGAGATCAAAGGCCGTGTCCTAACCTTCACTGAGTAGCTTTGCTCACGTCCAGGTCACCTCGAACACAAATCAGCCTTGCTTCAAATTTTTCCCAGTGGCTACTTGTAGTATTGCCTAAAAAGCATTTTCCCCATAGGCTACCACTGTAAAAGAGACATACGAACAACTGTTGACGGGACACCTCGAACTGCAAACAAGTTCAATTATGACTGTATTTCTAACTATTTTTTTTATCTATATTAAAACTTATGTTGATTCTCAAGCTGAGAAAAGGGATTTACATTTTTTTTACATCATCATAATGTAAAGTCTATGAGCCGAGCCAAAACTTGTTGATGGGGCCAGCAGGAGAAACACTACTGCTCACATTCAGTGGGCCGCATACCCTGGAAGTAACCCTTAAAGCTAGAAACTTTATTTAGCGTATGCACCTGCTAAGCAGTTACACTAAACGGAGAAGGTGCCATCTTGGGGTCCGGTATTTTGTTATTGTTAAACATCTATGCTCAAGTCTCATTCTCGAAAATTCTGGCGAACGCAGTAGCCTATATACCCGGCATTTCTCACACACACAAAATCCACGTGCTATGCAAGTATGAACGCACCACATGCTAAATTTTATGTCATACTTAGTATGAATAGTATGTCAGCATATGATTTCAAGCACAGCTCAAGGGTTAACAGCCAAGCAAGGTGCTTTGTGAGGCTGCTAACATCTATGCTATGCTAACATCCTCATGCTAACATGAATAAAGCGACAATGCTGACATGCTGATGATTGGCAGGTAATATTCACAAGGTTCACTATCTTAGTCAGCATGTTAGCATGCTAACATCTGCAAATTTGCACTGAACACAAAGCACAAACTAGGCCAATGGGGATGTCATTAGTTTAGCTAGTATTTGGTCATAAATTAAAGTATGGACTTTAAAGTGATGATAGCACAAGATGAAAAGTCAGTAAGAATCAGGGAACATGAATATCTGTGCTAAATGTCATGGCAATCTGTCACATAGTTGTCAAGAAATTTCAGTCTGAACCAAAAATGTCAACCTGCTGGTGGCACTAGAGAAAATGTCAGGAGTTCACAGCACACATCAGCATACAGTATCTGGAAACCATGAATGTCTGTGACCCATTGGGACTGCTGGAGAAAAAGTCAAAAGTCAGTCTACAATGTAATTAAGATTCGTCCTCAAGAGGCCTACCTGAAGCAAATTTCATCTGTCCAATAGTTGCCAAGGGACTTCACTCTGAAACATAAATGTTAATCTGCTGCTGGCATTGCAAGGAGAAGTCTGAAGATCACCAAAATCAGTCAGGACCATTCTCTGGGAATCATGAATGTTTGTACAAAATTTTATGGAAATCGATCCAGTAGTTTGTCTTTTTTTTTTTTATATTTCAGTCTATACCAAAGTGATGGATCATCTCACTAACCAACAGACTGACATTGCCATCCCTAGAGCCACACTGTTAGCGTGGCTACAAAGATGAGGTAATCCAGGGACACGGAGACTACGTAATTCAACAATCAAACCTTGAAGATGGGAGCAGAAAGCGGCTAAGGGCAAGGTGCAGCTCTCAGATTAGAAACTGTAAGAATTAAGGGGTAAGAGCAGCAATGGGTGCTTATTTGTCCAGCAGAAAATAAGCATACAGTCTGATGGAAACATCATATTCCTCTAATCCTCCTGCCATCCCACATACTGTGTGATGGTTTAGCAGCAGCATGGAAGATGGCTGTGTTTCATGCCTAAATACACTGCAGGTAAATGCAGGAAACCTAAGTATTATCATTACTAGTATTTATTTTGGCTAGGGAGCAAATGGTCATGTGTGTTGGGTGTAACAATCTGTTAGAATAATTGACAGTCTGGCGCTAAGGGGAGAAAAGTGTAAAGGGTCCCTGTGTTATTCTAGCCAAAGAAAAGGCAGAGCATTTAAATAGGACCCGCTGCAAATATCTGCATTATTAAAGCACTATTAAATCATTGGCTGAAAGATGTGGTCCTCATATAGATTCCAGCGTCAAACTCAATTTCCACTGTACTGACGCCTCACCTTGGGCTACCACATTTAGTTGGAACTCCCACTCTGGTGCATCTCAAGCACCACCCACTCCTACGCCATGCCCACTTCAAAGGGCACAATACTGCTAAATGAGCAGGCAAAGGTTTCCAAATGAACATTTGAAAGTCAGGAAAATACCAGCTTGTCAGAGCTTCAGGCGAGCATCTTTGTGCCGGCATGAAAAATCACTACAGCTGACAGAGCTGCTTTGTTCTACTTTTTCCTATGTTTTTCTGGCTTATGATTCAATCACTGCTGTTCACATTGCTTTGATTTTAATGGAAAATATACCTTGTGTTTTTTATATATGCTGCAGAGTTACAATTTAGGGTCATTAAGTTCAGCCTGAGCCATGTTTATGGGATGGGGTGGCTTCCTTAATATTTTTTAAAACTACACGGAGATGGGAGGATCTTAGTGTCAAGATGATGGAGACCGAATGGGAAAAAGCATAGAGCAAGGTTTCTCTCACCAAGTACTTCAAAGTGCTCCAAAGTCTCCTTCTAAGAAGACAGATTCAAAAATCAGTGTGGTCTTTATTCCCACCACTATGGGATGTGTGGCTTGGCTTCTTTGCACAGAAGTAGAGATCCAAAAACTTACAGTATCCAAAAAAAAAAAAGAAATCCCATCTGCCAACCAAACTCTGTAATAATATTTAATAATAGGTAAAAGGTTTTTTTTAAAGGTTTTCTGAAACAATTTTAAGAACAAATGCCAAAAGATGAATATTCAAATTGACTGGAATATCACATATAAACAATTAAAGCAAGTCAAGAAAAGTTTTACTTAATATTACTGACAATAATTAAACAAAATGTATATGACTGGAGTAGTGAAGGCTATAAAAAGTAATGCACCACAATTCATATGTAACACACGTAATGACAAGCCAGTAATTTGTGTAAGACTCACATAATCAGGAAGGTTGCGATCACATGACCAATGTGCTGACAGAAGCATACAAGGAAGTAGTATAAACAGCAAAAGTCCGCTTAATAAACTGGGTCATGTGAACAGTACCAACATGTGAACAGTTATTTTAAGTTACGTTGTCAACATTTCTTTTCCTGAACCTATCCTTTGTAACTTTATCACACCCAACCATTTTTCTTTTCCTATAACTAACCTACGTAACTTAACCACGGCTGGCCATTTTTCTTGTCCTAAACCTAACCTACGTTACATAATTGTTTTTTTTCTTGCCCTGAATGTAACGTACCCCGCCAAACCATTTGTTTTTGGTCTTAAACCCAACCTATTGTACGTAACATAACCACACCCCACCTTTTTTTGTCCTAAACTTAACCCATGTAACAATACCACATCCAACCAATTTTCTTTTCCTAAACCTAACCTACCTAACATTACTCGTCTAAACCTAACCTATGTCACTTTACCCAACCATTTTTCTTTTCCATGACCTAACCTCTGTAACTTCATTTACCTTAACCAAGCCTACCTAACTTTACAATGCCTAACCATGTTTCTTCTCCTAAACTTAACCCTCATAACTTTACGTCAAGTACATAACATGATGACGCCATTTGTTCGTTGCTAATTTGTTCAATATCATACAAACCATTCTATGTGAATTTTTGTAAGGTATGTATGAGGGTACTTTGAGACGTGACATAAAAAGTCTGAGCAAAAAACGTTTCAAGTTTTTATTGCTGTTAATTGGATACTAAATTGCAACATTGTGCAATCGTCTCTCATAACAGACCCTGTCAAGAAGGATTTCTTAAGATCATACCCTGACCTAGATACAATATTCCTTATGTGATTCATCTGGCCCTATATCTTTGAATAAAACATGTCCTTCTTTATTTACTCTGTTTAAAATAAGGCACTTATATCCCTCTGTAATAAGATAACCAAATGTCCTTCAGAATAAAAAGCCTCTTCATGCAGTGATCCAAGCCTTCAACTGGAGGAATGAACCTGGCCTGAGAAACACAGAGTGACAAGCATTTTTCAGCTGCTATTTCTACCCTTTTACATGATATAAGCCTTCCTATTGCTTGCCAGAGGAAATGAAATGTTTATTATATAGCCCTGAGGGCTTTTGCAGTGAGAGTTTGGAGGACTTAAAGAAAGGATAAGCTCTTCCTCTCTCCCTTCCAAACTTGGATTCCTCCCGTGGCATATGAGAGGCAGGAGGTAGAGGTAGGGTCACAGAAATAGTAAAAGAGAGCCAGCATCAGAAGTGAAATAGCAGGAAAGAGGGGGTAAAGGAGTTAAGATTGGCAGTAAAGTCAGGGCTCTGCCAATCTCCTGCATGGGCCTTAGCCTATGTGCTCTGCTGGATGCACAAAGCTGAGCACAAGTACATCTGCTGAAATAAGCCCTTCCACTCACCTGGGACAGCTCTGCAGCACGTCAAAGCCTCATGACATCCCAGCTGGGAGGCTTAAATTTGAATGGATGGATCCTAAATCTGTCCAGTCTCTTTCTTTTCCTAAAGAGGTTTTGATAAATGGAGGCCAAGCTGATAGATTTAGAAATAAATGCATTTAATGGGAAAGAATGAGGAAGATTTGCCACAGGGCTTGCTTTGCTACAGGAAACCCATTTTATCTTTCTCAACAGCAGATCTGAGAAAATATGGTCCTCTTATCTGTAAACCTATGAGATATGCTAGAGATGTCATAAATGGAAAGCCCTTTGCTTCAGGCCAAGAGCGGTACAGTAAGCCACATTTTGATGTGTAAGGACTCCAAGCTCCAAGTCAGGGTCTCTTTGATAAGAAGAAACAGCTTGACCATACTAATAGTCATGGCTTGTGTCACTGTCCAGAGGAGGAAGTTATCTCACTGGTATGGACAGGACAAAGGGTCATATGGCCCCATGACTAGTGTCCATAGGAAAATTCCCCAATTTCCTGCAGTCACTGCGGCCACAGTGAGTCAGATAATATCCCATTATCAGGACCATCTGAAAGTGATCCCCAGGCACAGCCACCGGCTGGAACAGTTCTGCTTTACAGGACAGTTAACGGCAATAATTCACACACACACACACACACACACACACACACACTGTGCATATGCCAATGAAGTATGCACACAAGCAGCAGCACTTACCTGCGCTAACAGCCCAGGTGCCAGAATAATATGTTTACATTGCACATTTCAGCAAACCACAGATATGTTACGTTTGTTATACGTATGATGTAGTTCCGATTATATGCATACGCACTGAGTCCAGAAGGAGGAGGAGGGGGTGGTGGATGGTGTGGCACCTGGGCGAGATGGTTGAGTCAGATGCCAGGCAACAGATAGCAGCAGACCACTGTTTGAGACCAGCCAAAGCGGGTGTTTTTTAATGACATGTTGGGACATATACAACCGTGTTTGTGGTAACCAAAAGGGTATTTTAAGCCAAAATGTGCAGTTTTCCAAACCCTAACCCAGTGGTTTTTGTGCCCAAAACTGACCACACATTAACAACAGCACTGTCACAATATAAAATTGAAATATTGGGGCGGCAGTAACCCAGTCATTAGGGATTGGTGTGGGAACTGGAGGGTCCCCAGCTCAAGTCCCTGTCTCAACCAAGTATGGCGCGTGGTCTAGTAGCTGGAGAGGTGCCAGTTCGCATGTTGGGCACTGCCGAGGTACCCTTGAGCAAGGCCCCGAACCTCCAACTGCCCAGGGCGCCTGCCCATGGGCAGCCCCCTCACTCTGACATCTCTCCATTTAATGCATGTACAGGTCCTGTCTGTGCATGTGTGTGTATTTCGGGCCTGTGTTCATATGACAACAGAGTGAAAAAGTTGAATTTCCTCTCAGGGATTAATTAAGTATATCTTGTTTCACCATATCTGCTGTGAATAAAATGTACAAATATAACACATACCCATATGTTGATGAAACATACAATGCCAAAAAATTTTTGGCAATTGAGTTACATTAATGGACTGCATTTATGTAACACCTAGTCTCCGACCACTCAAAGCACTTTTTACTGTATGCTACATTCACACTGGTGGCTAAGGATACCATGGAGGGTATCACCTGCTCATCAGTTATTCACTGACACACTCACACTGTGGGGTCCAGTATCTAGCCCAAGGATACTTCAATTTGCAGACTTGAGGAGCTGGGGATTAAACTGCCAATCTTCTTCTACTGAGCCACAGCCGCCCCAGCCAACCTGGTCTCCAATCCTTGTGCTCAACATTCAGTCGGATATTTGTGAAAAGCTCAGTTGGTCACTGACATTTAAAGGCACAGATAGAGTTGCGCTCATTTGCACATAGAGAGAATTGTTTTATTAAGAATGAAAAATTAGGGTAGAGATATTAAGAACCTGCTTCTTTTCTCACCTCCACACAGCTGGCCAGTTGTTGCTTAAGTAGGCATGAATGTGTGTTGGTTTTTAGAAGTTACAGAAATTGCCTGGCGCAAAAAAATACCCAACTATTCCTTTAAAATCTACAGCAGGACCTTTACATCAAAAGATATGTACAGAGTTTCCCTCCTTGTGAAGAGGAAACAGTTTACTGTAGGTAGGAAAAAGATGGCTCTAGCTGTTCGTCGGTGGAATCTGGGATAGAAGTGTGTGTATGTGTGTGTGTATGTGCAGAGAGGAAGGTTGGAGGGAGGGAGGAGAAGGGAGTAGTGGAGCAGTAGCTGAGAAATCTGAGTGAAAGACCATCTGTTTGGAGGGATCTGGGGGTCTGAGGGAGGGTGACACTTCCTGACCACTTCTGAATTATGTCAGAATGATAGAGACAGAGGCACTGCAGGGTAATTTAAAAGTTGAAGGGAGCTCTTCCTCAAAATACCCCCCCTGGTGTTCAATACCAGTCTCCTTTCATTATCAAAAACATTGATATTCTCCTCCTAATGTTCTACCGTTCTCTCATGGCAGTTTCTGTTTCTTTTAATATTCCAGTAATGCGGAAAATACATATTGTATTTCTTCCCATCTGGCTCGTGTCAGGAAGCAGACAGAGAGTGGCTGATGGGGGGTAGGGTGAGCCATCTCTGGGATGCAGAAACACTGAGCCTGGTGTAGGACCTGGTTCCATGGGGGGAGTGGATACAGCATCATAATGACCAAGCCAAATATTTGTCTAGTCCATATTCTGAGAGCATAATGAAGTCCTTTTACAGAGGGCATCATTGGAATCTGGACACTGATTTTATGCCAGAGAGAGCAGGTTTCACTAGGCTCTGCTGTTTCCACTTAGGCTACCCTGGTCTCTGGTGGCCCAATCCAAATTCAATACAGAGCCTTGTGTCAAGAATAAGAATGAATTATGGCTCTGTTTGACACATGATAAGCAATGAGTCGGAAATTGAAGTTGGATTTAATCAGGAGGTGAATTGCACACTCAGGTGGGATTTCATTATCCTGTGAATTCAATGAAAAACTGGCCAGGAATTTAAAATAAGGGTTTTTCCTACTGTACATGCTGTCAGGCTCTACTGTTTATGGAGGGAGGAGCTTAGAAGGTGGAATTTCACAGCACCCAATCCAGCCAATTTCTCTCTCACATCTAAGACCCTGCATGCCTGTGCACACACTTACAGTATGTATGTACAGTACATCTTCTATATACTCACACAGGTGCGGACTAACTTCCTAGTGTGTTGCGCCTTTTCGATGGTGCCAAGTTGGTCCTGTGTCAATATTCTCTCTGACTGCCAAAAAATGTGTCAGGAATGAAAAGAGGCAAAAGCTACGCAGCCCAAGACTCTTCTGCTCCACTTCTACATATGAAAAATATTTGTCCTGCAGGCTAACTAGCCTTACCTACACAAAGTTTTTCCTAAAAGGAAAGTGTAGAGGACTGTATGGAAATGATCAGGATGGGGAGGGGAGAGTGGCCGAACATTATAGTTTACTTTTAGTAAGTAAGTAAGGCTCTCCCAGTGTTATTAGTTTTTTCTTTGGACCCTCCCCCCTGCAAAAAAAAACATCCTAGAGGAATATATCACTAGGTACAATTAATTTTGCCACTCATAAGTGCAAAAAGAAATTAAAAGAATACTTACCCCCGCACCCAAAATGACCATTCGTATGTCAATAAAAAGCCAGACTCCATTGACAAAAACAGTAATTTTACCTCGCTAAAGATGGGAAGCGCTGGTCTACCCGTGCCTGGATTGGAAGTGTTATTGTGTGACTTTAGTGAATCCAAACTAACCCTTTAAAACAACAAAGTCACACAGTAACACAAACAAACTACCAATCGAGGCAGCAGTAGACCTGCAGCTCCTGTGTTAACAAGATAAAATTGCTGTTTTTGTCAATGGAGTCTGGCCTTGAAGAGAGCAGAGATTCACTTTTAGTTCAGGTCCTCATCGGAAAGGGCTGTCTGTTTGGAAAGCACTGAGCATACAACTGGATAAATGAGACTGGGATTATACCGCACGAGTTGTGTGAGAGTTTGTAAACAAATGTTTTGATATAGTGTTGCTGTCGTTAAATGTGGACCTATATAACTTCATCAAGAATTGACCATATTTCCATATTTGGATTCTTCATTCACTGAATGCATCCAAGAAAAATGTTTTCTTCACAAATCCAGCACAACATGGGGTAAGTAAAATATATGTTCATTTTTTGGTTGAAATATTCATTTAAAGTGGTTATAATATTAATATTTACAGAAGCAATTTATCAAATGACGTCGAGATCCAGCTCCCTGCTGCTTTACACAGTTTTATGGCAAGTTTCAGCTGTCCGACCCACAGCTTTAGTGTTCAGGTGCACTCTCAGTGTTGTTTTTTGGCTGCAGAAAAAAGCTCTAAAAACTGACTGCACAACACCTTTTTAGCAAACACACAATTTTAGCAACTAGCTGGAGAACATTGAGGAGCATTTAGCAGAGTCAGATATTTCCATCTAGACTTGGTGCAGACCAACAACAGAGCTAAAAGAAAGTGCATATTTGACTTATATTCACCAGGTAGCCGGAAACATGGCTCTAAATAAGTGACTCCATAACTGCTGGATGTGTAAATAAGCAACATTTTGCTAACAAGCTGGTGGTTATATGTTAATATTGTGTTCAAACTCAATGCACCAAAATTCGTACATATCCCACACAATGATGAGGCAGTAATTTGTGCATAACCCACATATTTTGATAGGCTGCAATCATGTGACCAATGCACTGAGGGCAGTAAATAAGGAAGCTGTCTTGAGCGGCACTGTAAGAACACTGGTTGGGGTGGTGGATGGGTCATAAAATACGGGACTTTCCTTCAGGACTGTCCACAGGAGACCGATGTTCGGAACTGTGTGAACTTTGAGTGAACTTTGAGTCATTTTAACATTTGTCCTCACTATGTTTATTTTCCTAAACCTAACCACAGTAGCTTTGCTTGCCTGAACCTAATCTCTGTAACTTTTCGTGAATTATGTAACTTTAACTTAGGGATGTAACGTCATCTGTGGAGCGCCAGTTCCTGGGAAGTCATACAAACTGTAGTGTGTGCATTTATATAAGATAGCACATGAACCGTTGTATGAAAATACATTGTCAAACCTTTTTCTGCTGCCCTTAAGTGCCCCCCCACAAAAAACACCTATTGCAAGTAAGATGCTGTACTCCAATTTACATGTCAATATGTTAATAGAATCACAATTTACACATAGCCACCAAATTGCATAAAGAATGTGGAATTATCAAGTGGTAAAATTATGATGCTATTATAATGAAACACACACACACACACACACACACACACACACAATTATACATCCTGTTTATCAAACATTTATTTACATCTACATTTTTTAAACACATTTCACTATATTGTAGCTCTGTTTTCTGTTCGGATGCAGCATTAAGTGAAGGTGGGAGCTGCTACAGTGCAGTAAAAAATAACTTGCTCTCTGGAGAGATAAAGTTTCAACCACTCCCCGACTCTCGCAAATAAATAAGACTACCCTCCCTTCAGCAAAAACAAAAAGTACATTACCTTCCTCCCTCCCTCCTAATAATTTTTGTACAGTCCCTAAACACAGAGCAAGGTGTGAAAGGCACTGTGTTACGATTACAGTAAACGTGCATCATTTTAGCACCTTATAACAACACCTCAGCCCTGAACACAAAAATACAGCAAGAAAATAGCAAACACTGCAGAAATCAGGCTAAAAACAGCACATAGTGCGGAAACTCAACTCCATATTTCACACTTCAACAGGCATGGGTCTGTGTGGTGTTGACACTTTGAATCCAGGGTAGCCAGGTCTGAGAGCCTGCCCCCAAAAGAGCTTGTCTCCCCCAGCAGGTTATTCTGGTGTTATTATGAGAACTCAACATGCTCATTATGGTTGTGGCACTGCTTTCGGGGTGGCTGTCTACTCTGGTGTGCCAGCACTGGAAATGCTTGTGGTGAAGGAATGACAGGGAGAGAGGGAGAGAGAGAGAGAGAGAAAGAGAGAGAGGAGAGCGAAAGGAAATGGGGAGAGATGGGAAGGATTCAGCAGACAAAAGCACAGAGACGAAAGAAGATAAAGGAGTCAGCGTAGAGTAGGGTGTGACAGATAAAAGGGAAAAGACAGAGAGAAATACAAGCAGAAAGAGAAAGACCTCGACATGGATCTGAGCGTAACACAAATCACAGCAGACAGCAGCTTGTTTGACCACTTTCCACCACCCAGTGCATCACCAAACCGTCCCTATACACAGGAAGGAGACAGAACCAGGAACACAAACAAGTGGACACAACCACCTGTAAAGGAAAAACACAAACCACAGAGACTCTCCACATACACACACATGCCCATGTGCGTTCACCCACTCGGCATACACACACATTCCTTGTATGAACAGTCTACTTGTGTGCAGTGGAGCTGAGAGAGACAGCACTGTCTGGTTCACCGCCACCACCTCCGTAACCTCTGCCACTGCCCAGCGTGAAAACACACCTACACAGAGGTGACTGTCTTTACAACCTATTTATTTGTTGGGTGACATGAGGTTATTTTATGTCCACACGTGCTGTGAAAACACTGCTGCTTACACTACTTTCCTTAGGTGTTTTAAACCGACAAAACGACACAGGCAATGTAATACGTTTAATAAAAGCCTTTGCATAATTTCAGTCGTTGTCACTACTTAAGGTCTTTGTCGCCTGGAAACAACTCTAAACATGCTGCTCGTGTAAAACAGCGGTGACATCCAGATAAATATAAACCAACAGAAACATGTGAACACCCAACCAAGCCCAGAGCCCAATTTTCTTAGCTTTTAGTCTGCAAAACACTGTATTGGCTGTTTATGTGTATGTACAGTACACAGCTCACTGTAAACACTGATATCCAAACAGCCTGTGTTGCTGTTACTCTTGCCGTGCATCAAAGAACAGTCTTGTGTCCTCACTAGGCCCAGGCTGCAATTTGGGCTCAAGGCGTGGCCCAGCACCCATTGGGCTGTGTCCGCCCTGCGCACCAGTAATGACCCCTTCCCTATGGGGCGCGTTTGATCTGGGCTGCCTGTGTGCTTCAGCAGGGCCTATTTCTGGAGCGTGGGGGGGATAAAGGGAGCTTTCAGACTTGGTGCCAATGACCATAATTAAGCAGCTTTAAGGGGTGGCAGTGAGCGCGCTAGCAAGCGCAGAGTTTGTAATTTGGAAGAAGGGGGCAGAGTCGCTGTGGCTCATTGGAAGTACATGGGAGGGTCTGGTGGCACCCAGTGCTGAAACACAAGGGACAGAGTGTGTGAAGGGGACTGTAAAGAAGATGTTAATGACTTGCGTCCATTAGCACCCGCCCCTGAGGCTACGCTTAGCAACGGCCTTAGGCTGAAATGCACAGAGATCCATAGCTGACACACGCAGTTGGCCCCGCCCTGAAAGAGTGTCAATCACGGCAACCTTTTCAGTGCTTAAGGCCTCTGGCCAGTCAGCTCAAAGGGTCAGCACTAAAAGACCCGTCACTAACAACCTTATTCTATAGTCTCCTTGGCCAGTTGGTTGTCCACTGATGTCGCTGTATGCAGCATTCATCAGAGCAAGCATTTTGCTGTTATAAGTCTTCGCAATTTTCATTCAGATTTAGTAAGTTTAAGGCGATAAGATCCTCCTACGTCAGGAATCACACATGCCTCCACTTCAAATTGATTTAATTGAAATAAAAACAGGATTTAAAAACGATTAGTCCTTATTTAGAAAAGTGATGATGGGCAGAGGTCCAAGCAGGTGTGATTTTTCTCAGAAATGCCCACAGTAATGAGTTCACATGATGTGGGAGTTGTTAGCACTGTTTTTTTTTTTCATTTGCGCTGTCAATTAAAGGATCTATTCATGGAAATTACAAGAAGGAAGAAAAAAAAAACACATTTTCTCAATAAGAAAATAGCGTCATCTAGCCATAATACTTTTGGTTCTACTTGCCCAGGCTTTGAGATTTTTGCCTCCACCCTAATATGATGGAGGTGGATGGAAATTTGTTTGTGGTGTTCCCAGCGTTGAAAAATTACTTTTTAAAAATTCAACATCTCTCAAGGGGAACTATGTTCCTGTCACTCTGGATAATCCACAGACCTTCCTGTAAGCAATTTTCATCTGAACCACATTATAATCAGAAAAAAAGGTCCCTTACAAAACTGTCAACTCCTCATTTTTCCACAGCTTTTTAAAAGAACACAAAATGTCTTATCACCTTGTTAAGCCTTTGTGTTCGTGAAGCATCTTAAAAAAAATGTCAGGCAGTAATTACTGGCTCTTGTGGCTGTGTGGGGGTCTTTTGGTAGGCCTTATCCTGTGGTGGGCCACGACCCCTCTTAAGGTAATGGGAGCTGATCCAGGTGCTGCTCTCTCCCCATTAATACTTCTCTAACACAATACAGAAGACTGATGTCAACGCTGATGTCTCACATAAGGAAATGCTGCAACAAGACCTCGTCCAAACTTTGAACAGTGTTCAAACCACATTATGATATGTGTGTATCTTTGTGTGTGTGTATGTGTGTAACAAAATAAGAGAGAGATCGTTTTAGAAATGACTACTGTCAAGATCTTAAACATAATTGTGAGTGCTTTGCAGTCATGGAGGGATTACTAAAGGGGCCTACCAGGCATAGGCCCAGGGGCCCTAACCTGGCACTTACCTGCAAAATGTCACTTGAAGAGACATGTATTGACCAGGACACTCAGAGTGACCCAAAGGAACTGAAAGGAGACACAAAATAACTAAAAACGGGACAGGACATCCACAAAGAGACACAAAATGACCTCAAAGACACACAAAATAACTACAAAAAAAGGACAGAACAACCACAAAGAGCCACAACATGACTACAAAGATACACAGAACCACAAAAGATGCATAACAACAACAAAGAGATGCAAAACAACAGCAGCAAAAAAAGGCAAAACCACCACAAAGTCTGTGTTTCTTGCTTCTCTGTAGTAAAGGGGGTGGGGCCTTTTTCATATCTATGCCCAGGGGCCCATTGATTTATAATCTGCCCGTGTTGGCAATGCATATTCCAAGGCCAGATGAGACACACTTGCAAAGTTTACAGTGTGTTGATAAAATTTGCCTTTGCTGCTAAATTCTAACTCATCATTTCTCTTTCAAAGAAGTAGTCTGAATGACTCAAGGCCATCATAAATGATTTGCAATCACCCAAATTCTCCCACACAATGAGGGATAATAAGGAGGATACCTAAAGGAGAGTCTCTGGAGGAGTTGCAGGTGTCCCTGTAAGGCAGTTTGAGTCTGCGAAGCGCTGCCCACCGTGTGTCACCGTGGTTCATTCATATGGTTTACCGGTGCATGAGGCTTTGGGTAAGATCCATGTGGCCACCCCCTGGAGAAGGCGTGTAGTTGCTCGATACAACCGCTGGGTTTGTAACTTGACACCTGGCCGTGCGGTGCATTTGCCATCGCTTTACCCACTGAAAGCCTATTTAAAAAGGAAAGGGATGAGTCCAACGCTCCTGACTCCGTAACCCCCCTCCAAAAGAACCCAGCTTTCTCTCCGGCTGCGCGTCCCTCAATCTGGATCGGCATAAATGAATGAAACACAGGGGAATATCGACAGACAATCGCACAGGAAAACTCTCTGTCAAACCAGCCTGCCAGGAGGAATTTATGTCGGGCTTGACAGGCAAATCAACATGAGTTTTTCCCTCTGGAACTTCATCTCAAGCTTGTCAAATGTGTAAAACGGCGACCGGTGTCTTCCGCCCCCCTCGCAAAGGAGTCACGCTGTGATTAACGGTCAGGTTTTTGACTGCCAGGACAAATGAATACAAATGAATTTAGGCACCCGAAGGAGAGATTGCAGAACCTCTCATCTAGACACAAAGTAAGTGATATTTATTTTGATTTTATTGTGTGTCTGTGTGCTCTGTTGAGAGGATGTTGGAAAGAGCTGAGGTGAGACGGATCACCGGCGGGGACTGAGTTACAATTGAAGGAGCTGCATGCCTCCATGTGCGTACCTGTGAAGTGCCGGCTGGCTGTGGTCCAGCTCACCATGCAGGAGTGGTATCCACTGGGGACCAGTGAGGCTCTGTATGGGGTCTGTTTGGAGCATTACTGCCATTTGTTTAACATTCACCATAACTGTGCCAAAAGTGGTCAGTGCGTCCAAATGTTTGCTTCCCCACTTTCCCTTATTTTTATGTTTATAAAACTGGACATAAGACAAAGCTTGATCACCAGGTTCATTTAGAAGTAGTCTGTGAAGGCTACATTAATACTTATGTGCAAAAAAGATTGGGATTGCTCAAAGAAGTACACTTCATTAAAGTGTTTGGAAGTTTTGTTTGGCAAACAAAGCCCACAATAGGTGAATGCAGGAGCTTTGCCATACTGTGTTTACTAAACTAACTCATCTGATAAAGCAGGCAAACCTGGCAATTATTCAGAGAATTTCACGAGAAGTTCCCCAGCATCCACTGGAGCATTGGCTGGATGTGTTAGGATGCTTCCCATGTTTTTACGCATTCAGGCGCATTTACGCATAGTGGCTAAACGTTTTTTTTAAAGGTTGACTACATACCCAACTCAACAGAAAACACTACTACAGTTATGCAGTCCAAACTATGACATCAGCTTTTGCCGTAGTTTCCCCAGCAACACCTATCAATTTATATAAGATAACATCTGCAACTGACATGAGTTTTACTACTCTGAGACATAAAATGCAGATGTTTTCTGCCATGTGTTTACACAGACAGGCTATTGTAATTTATGGAGCGAGATATTTGGTCTCAATATAGGCTGCAGTGTTTACTTTTTTTAGGGAAGTGCATGCAGCAGCCAAAAAAGTCACCCATGCTTTCATTTGTGCATTCATTCATTTATATATGCAATACAATATTTGGTTTTATTGCGCAGTGAACATCTGGTGTAGTGAGTGGATCCGAGATAGAGAGGATTCGGTCATTTAGGGAGCAGGAATGTCCGGAGATTTTAGCCCCAGTCCCTGCAGTGTTTCATGAAGGCAGTTTGGCCAAATGGTATCAGCTTTATTTATCACACCTGACTGGATGTTTTGCAGGGACCGTCATAAATTCTGAAACGTCAAAAAAAATGGCTGTCTAGCAATTTTAAAACCGCCCAACAGTGATACCACTACATCATTTATTTGAGATGTGCACGGACTGCGATATAGTGAGGAGACTACCTGCGAGGTGTCAGCTGCATGGCGCATCAGTTACCACATGGTGTCGCCCTTTATGTCTCACTCCTGGCTTTTTGCATCCAATTATTCTTGGGAAAAGTGTTGTTATATTTTGACTTTTTTATACTGAAAAAACAACAACTGTAGAGTTTATTTTTTTATTACTATATATACACACAGACACTTTCTTGTCTTGCTCTAACTTGTAGTTCCAGTAGCCACTGAATCCAAGTAGAGCAGGATATCACAATGAGTCACACACAATTTTATCTGCTCTTAGTCATAATAAGAGTTGGAGCATGAGGGGTGGAGGCAATTTGATAAGTAGAATCTGGCCTGGAGGTAAACACTCTAAAGAGGGAGATTATTTAACTGTTTACAGATCAGATGATGGACATTCAAGTACCACTGGTCTTAGGAGATGTCAGCTCCCCTCTCTTCCTCATCAGCCTCTGTTAGTGTCAACTCATCCATAGGAATTTTCCACTGTGTGTGTCTAGGTGTGAGTATCCTCTGTGTTAGTGCTCAAGGGGGGGCAGGATTGCCCTTGGGAAATCCTTTCAGGGAATCATTGAGTTGTCCAAACTTGTGAAAGGAACGGAAACTAAAGTGGCTTCTCAGTGTGTGTGTGAGTGTGTGTGTGTGTGTTTTTTCTGAACCTTTGACTGGTTGCAAGCCTACAGACGGACTGCTGTTTGAGTCAGTGGAGAGGGGGCGGCTGCGGTGGTTTTGGGGGTCGAGAGGTTAGAATCAGAGTTAGTTTATGGATATTGCAGGTTTAATGAAGACAGTGCTGCTGCAGATTGTACAATGTGGCAACACATATCTTAATAGCTCAATTTCTTTGACACATTTTGCTAATATTGTAGCCCAAATCCAGATGCTCTGACTCAATCTCAGTCTGCTCAGTCACAATCCTTTGTAAAGCTGGGTATTATGTCCATATTATACCAATATTGAGATATGAGACAAGGGATTGTCTTAGATTTTGGATATCATAATATTGTAAGTGTCTTTTCCTGGTTTTAAAGGCTGAATGACAGTAAAGTGATGTAATTTCATAACTTAAAAGGCCGTTCCAGCTGTTCTTTTCTTTACTTA
This sequence comes from Chaetodon striatus, assembly GCA_029783705.1. Classification (NCBI taxonomy): domain Eukaryota; kingdom Metazoa; phylum Chordata; class Actinopteri; order Chaetodontiformes; family Chaetodontidae; genus Chaetodon; species Chaetodon striatus. Next base: position 21,130,563 of record JAPZEB010000011.1, read on the forward strand.
CTTAGTCATTATATCCACATTATGGACGATTACTCATCCAAAATCTCATTGTGCAAAGCACCAATAGTCAACCATACAATATCATCCAATATAGATATCAAGATATTTGGTCAAAAATATTGTGGTATTTGGTTTTCGCCTTCGTCAATCAGTCATCTGCAGTTTATTTTTCCATTAAATGACTTGGCTTTTTGATAGCAGATGAGCTGTGTGTGCTAATCACGGTTAAGATGAGTCAAAGCTCAGTGAGAAGAAGATGTTATAACAGGGCAGTGTTCTCCTGTCTTTATAATGTATGTTTAGTGGCTCACAGCAAATATATAGGTTAGATTGTCTGCTTTAATGGATGGCTTAGGAGGAGGTATTGTTTCATCTGGCCTCTATTTTGTCCACTCAGCTTAGCTCACAAATCCCTCAGGGAGTCATGTCATAGCTCACTGTTGCAGTATGAAAACCACACCAGACAGGGTCAGTGTACAGTTGTCAGCCCTGCTGATTTAAATGTCCACTGTGCACAGATCCACCTCGGTGCAAACGCCTTCAACTGCTCCACAGAAGAAAAATCCCAACCTGTCACGTACACTTCAAAAAGCACCCTAATGAAAATCTAAACAAGCTACCGAGAGCTTTTAATACGAAAAGCCAAGGAAAACAGCGCCTACGTTTCCCAGGAAACTTGGTCCAGTTTGCACAGATGTAAACAGCCCGAGGGACAAAATGAGAGTCATTTTCGCTGCGGTAAAAAAAAAAATCTCAGCATTCATGACTCATTTTCAGAAAGCGGATCTCTCCTCAGCTGATAAGACACTGAATCAGACTGTTACCAGCTGGTAGTCTGGGAGATACTCTCTCTCTCTCTCTCTCTCTCTCTCTCTCACACACACACATACACACACTAAACATCCTGAGTAACCACAGCCAGCTGTGTGTGGGGTTGATTGTGATGAAGCTTTATTAGCAACGAGGAACTCTTAGAGAGGCAGACATAGACACCGCAAACACACACCATCACTCAAATACACTTAAACATGTTGAACAACATCATTCAGGCCAGCAGAGGAAGCGGCCACGGGTTAGTGCGGAGGTTGTTTGCTTTCTAAAGAGATCTCAGCCTGGGATAGTGCAGGTAAATATGTTTATGCAACATTTACCGTCTTTCCCACATTTTATGTATTTGGAGCCGTGGGCCCACGCCCCCGACTGCTTGCTCTACTCCGGCCCTCCGGCTACAGCTGCTATACACATTTCCTCCTCCAGTGTGTGTGTGTGACCATGTGTGTCTGGATGACCTCCAGCGGTAAACAGTGGCTCCCCTGCTTGTCACCAGATCTCAGTCCCCCGCTGAGCGCTCAGTCCACTTTCCAATCAGTCTTCTCAGCTCTGCTGCACACCTGCATGCAGTAAGGGTGTTGAGACCACTTCGTTTTGGTTTCTCTCCGTGTGTGTTATTGTGTGTGTGTGTGTGTGTGTGTGTGTGTGTGTGTGTGTACATACACTGTTGGTTTTGGGAGGAGAGTTGATGGATTAGTCTCCTGTAGTATTTCTGTCTTAAAAACCACAA
>JAPZEB010000011.1:21137892-21151344 GCA_029783705.1 Chaetodon striatus
CCCACACACCGTGACGCTTATTGTAGAGAATATTGCATGATGTAAATGAAAGTCAGCTTTCTCATGTTCACATTTCATTCATTTCTTTGGCCCATTTAAACTGAAAATTCACTTAAAGTATATAGGACATTCATTTACCCCCGTCAAATAACATAACCTGACAGCTGTCTTAATTTAATGACCAAAGACAGGAGGACAAAATTGGGTGAAGATCATGCATTTGGGACCGCACAGCTTTGGTTTGGCTTTCAAATCATTTTTAAACATAAAGTTTAAATACCATCTGTTTAGTGTCCCGGCCCCTATTCTCAAGCCTCAGGTAGCTTCTCATGGTGTCCCATTTTATATCTCTGCTATGTCTTGTGAATTGTTCTTGTGTTTTAACTGTTTTTGTGAATAAAATAAACTGAGCTGAATTTTTCACCCTCTGGAGTTGTAAAAATGTGGCCACATTACGATTTTGTGGTGAGTAGCACCTTTAATAATTGGCAGACCTGTACAGCAATAAATATGGTAAATTCAAAGGCCATCTGTTGTGGGCATGCTTAAAGCTATTTTATGCTTCACACGGGACACACGGTCAAAGCTATGTCACAACTTGCCGTGTTGGAGAGAAGCGTGAGACTGCAAACCACTGACATTTGAAACAAAGGCCACCACAGCACCTCTGTGCAGCATCCACCCACCCAGAGAGCAACCATGCAAGGTCACTCCATACTCTATCATCAGCCTATGTCTGTACATCTATATATAGTCTTTTCTTTTGGCCTAAACTAGACAGCCTACAGAAGCAGTTTGGTAGCCTCAAAACCCAGTGAGTTTATTATTCTTTGTATTTCATTTTTTGCTTCAACCATCTTTTTTTCCACATCTCCTCACCCTCCGGTGTTTGAGCTCAACTGAGTATTGGCTGAAAGACCAGTCTGACATGAATGTATGGCTATGATGCCTGTGATAGCAAAATTTATTTTGTTAATGGGAATTTATTGGAAAATTGGCCCATAAGTCAGTGTAGTCAGTCCAACCTTTGCCACTGGCAAAGACAACTAAAACATTTTGCTGAGCCTCACTTGTTTTAGGAATTGCAAATTCTCAAAATGAGTCCAGAATGTCCCATTAATAATTTTAAGTTTTCCCTAGCATGATTACACTCACCCCTGTCTGCTAACTGTCAGTGTTTGTGTGTGTGATTGTTGGTCAAGTGGCCATGTTTCTAAGTGTTACTATATCAACAGAACTGGGGCTTGTATTCTGCCCATTTTCCCCCGTGTTTCACTCCTAGTTAACACGGACGATTTCACAAGGAAAATGTAAGAGGATGTGCTTTGTCCCTGATGATGTATTTCCAGGTTCCTGACTATGGCAGAAAATATTTCCATCTGTGTATAGTGAGGTTACAGAACATGGACAGACTTACAATGAAAAGAATGGTCAAGGATCAACAAAACAGATGTGGTCAGGAGGATAATGTAAAGTCTTAAAACTTTAAATAATTCTTTAAATATACTTCAGGTACTAAAGAGAGCATATAATAATAAGCTTTCATTTTCACTTTTGTCTAACTGCACTGATGTGTATCTTTCCAAAACAAACCTGTCATAATTATTTGTACCTCTAACACTACTCTCCTTTTATCCAGATGTGGACATCCTCCAAAAGTTGGGGCTCAAGGGAGAGAAACCGTCACGCTCCGTGCCAGCCGGGGTCATTCCTTTCAGATCGGGGATCATCCTCAACCAGCGGGCGCACATTGAAACTCCATTGCGCTCAGTCTTCCCAGCGGCCATCTGGCCCAACCTGGCATTGGTCCTGAGTGTACGCTCACACCGTGTCAACAGTGCTTTCCTCTTCACCCTGCTCTCAGGCCGCAAGAAGCTTCTTCTTGGTCTGCAGCTTACACCGGGCAATCTGGTCCTGCACACAGGACCTAACACCTCGGTGGCACTGCCCTATGAGCCCCATGATGGTCAGTGGCACCAGCTGGCGGTGGGAATTAATGGACAGAGAGTGACTCTATATGCCTCCTGCGGAGAGCAGAGTGTTCATGCAGACTTTGGGTGGGACAGTGAGGAGGGACTGGCTCCAGAGCTCCAGGGCTCCTTCTTGCTGGGGCGGACAAGCCAGCAGCAAGCTTCAGCACACTTTGAAGGAGCCATCTGCCAGTTTGACCTGGTCCCTTCTGCACAGGCAGCTCACAACTACTGCAGGTACATTAAGAAACAGTGCAGGGAAGCCGACACATACAGGCCTAACCTTCCTCCCTTGTTGCCTATCCTACCACGAGAAAGAAACATCACAGCTACCGCTGCTACCCCTAAACGTGGTGGCCCTACAGCACCCAAGAAGACCACGGGGCTGAGCCTTGCCAGGAGTGTTGCCGCTGCTGCCTCAGCTGTCAGACATGTGGCCCCTGCCCAAACAATAAAGCCCACCCCTGGGACAATTCCTACACCCCTTCTGGTAACTGTGATGCCAGTTACAGTCCAGCTTGGCTTGGCCTCCCCGCCTCCCAGGGCCAGGACTGAAACTGTCACAGTGCCCCTCAGGACAAGAGAACCCCCGACAAAACCACCAAACCCAAGACCCACCACCTCTAAAGCTTCAAATCAGAAACCCTCCAGACCCACTCCCCCAAAACCCACTTCTCATAACAACTCCAAAAAGACAATTACAGGAACAGATAGCAAGAAGAAACCTACTGTTCCAGCCACTACCAGCACCAAACCCTCCAAGACAAAGCCTGACTCCATCTTATCAGACCAAGATGTAGTCCCAAAAAAACCACAACCCACCACGGCCAAGAAACCATCTCCCAAGCCTAAAGTTACACCATCCAAAGCCACTCCGTCCAAACCCAAAACAAATTCTGTCAAAGTTGTCCCTTCTAAACCAGCAATATCCAAAGTCAACCCTTCAAAATCAACAGTCTCCAAAACTACGACTGCTAAAACATCCAAGCCAGTCTCTAAACAGGTCATCAAACCCACAAAGCCAGCCAGAACCACCAAGGCTACCGTCACCCCGCTACCAACCAGACCTTGGTACAACCCAGTAACACCAGCTGCTACTGATGGCTTCCAAAGTTGGGAGGTGCCACCTACTCAGTTCTCCCTGCTGGATGGACCTAGAGGACAGAAAGGAGAAGCAGGCCCATGGGTAAGCCCCTTTGGTCTGTTGGATTGGTTTGTGAGTGTGTTTGTGTGTTTGTGCCACAGAAAAGGCAAATTAAGTATATTTACAACAGATGCATGTGTTGTATGTGCTTGAGCACTTTGTCTGACTTGGATCTAGGGCTTGATAACACTGCATGCTTTAACGTAAGGTGCCTACTTGGTGGAGTGGTTGGGAACAGTCCACCAATGTGTGGCTGGGGTCAAGGCTACTGATGAAAAAGCATTATAAAATTGTCTCTGAATCTGACAAGGTGCCATTGTAGAACTTGAGTCTGGCAGAGATAGCACGAGAATACACACATATGGAGACTTGAAATCTTCCTGATTTTGCAGTAGTTAAGCCTTTAAACATTAGGATGCGTAGGAAAACATGCAGTCTATGTCTTGGCTGTTTGTGCTGGGAGTTGTGGGTGGTGAGTTTGATGGTTTACGTTAGTAAAGTGGTGAAAGTGAGTGAAGCATGTTCCAATAGGGACATCCCAGTCTGTGCTGGTCTTTGTCACCAGTGAAAGACCAGGTTTGATTCTCGTGCTCTGGGGCTTGAAATAAGAAACCACAGAGATATGTAGGGTAATGTGGCACTATCTCCTTTTTCACGCACGTTAGAAATCCTATTTTTTCCCTCCTTCCTTTCCTCCTTCCTCTGTGCACAGAACCCTCCAGGCTGGGTGTGACGTGTCAGGTCTGACGCCTTGCCGTCTCTGCACCAGATTCCTCTGTCGTGGAGGGCTGGTGGAGGTCTCATGGCCCTCTTTCAAAGCTAGGTCAAGGGTCAAAGCAGTCTGTAAACATCATCATTCAGCTTCTCAAAGCAGGCTACAGGAAAGAAAGGCTATAGTATATCACAAGGAGCAAGAACACTGAGCCAGGCAGGTCAACTTTTGCCTTTTCCATTTTCACACCTAGCATTAGAGTGCATCTCAGTTGCATCTTGAGCGACCACTTGAGATCAAATTTAGCTTCATGGCTGATACATTTGTGAGTAAACTTTTTCCAAGTTGCTTGCCATAGACAAATCTACTGTGAACGTGAGTTTTATCATGTTTTGAGCTCTGCATAATTGTCTACACAGTGCTTCATATCCAAATGTGACCTGAGTAATCCAACCGCAGTGTCTCGTCAGCACATTCAGGGTGGGTTTGTACATGTATTTAAGGCTTGTGACTGAGTCATTATAGTGTTAGGTGTGAGTATGGCCTGTGTTTGATATGTGTGCCTTGCTTATTCTTTGTAGTGGTCTGTAATTTGCAGCTGTAGATTGCAGACTGTGCTGTGTCAAGGGTTGGCTACTTCACATCTATGCTGCTGTCCACCCCAGACTTGACTGTCATTACAGAGAACTAAATGAGTGCCATTTAGGAAACACTACCTGCAATCTCACCATAAAGTACTGCAATCTAGTACACAAAAGTAAAGATTTACTTGGCTTATTCCGATTTCTCTTTTCTTTTTTTTTTTTTTTAAAGTCTGACCTGCCAATACCAATTTTGGCCCATTCTGTTTTTCTTTCTCTCTAAGAACTATAATTGACACCATACACAAACATATTTTTAACTTTCCTTTAGAGCCACTGGAAACTTGACTTGAAATATTAAAAAAGATATGTGATATCAAAGATCAGTGTCTGAAAATAAATGTTCATAAGTATTAGGAACAGGTCAAAAACAGCTCATCCGGCTGCTCAGACCATTTCTCAGGATTGTGGGGGAGTGATCAGATCACGCTTGACTGACAGCTCCTTTTCAGCTCAAATAACTTTATTTCCCTTTCAAACGCTCATGTTAAAAAGTTTTGCTGTCATGGAATAAACTACTAAATCTATCAAATGAACCCAGCTTGGTAAGAAAGCTAACTAAATTAAGTAGCAAACTAGATTAAACCACCTAAATCTGTTTTTATTCAACCCATTTGGCACTAATCGTTTCAGCATTTTCCTTCACTTACAATGAAACCATTAGCATTAGCTTTTCTATGTGAAACTTTAACACTTATTATTAACTACTCCAGTAGTCCGCTAGTTATCTTGACTTAAGTGTAGTCATGTGAGAGGATCATATATTTAGATTCAGCTCATACACTGATGAGCTATAATATTAAAACCACTGGCAGGTGAAGTGAATGTCGTTGTTCAACTTGTGGCAGTGCAATGTTCTGCTGGAAAACCTTTGGTCCTGGCATTCATGACTTAAATCTCCCCTATTTTCCTACGGTAGTGCCATAGGGGAGTAGGGGAAACAATGTGCAGGACAATGTGCCATGCCATAATGCAAAAACTTCTCAGGAATGGCCTGGAGAACATGACAAAGACCTAATGGTGTCAAATTGGCACCCAATTTCCCCAGACCCCAATCTGATTAAGCATTCATGTGACATGTCAGTACCCCAGAGGTACCCCAAATCCACGGTGGGGCCCCCTTGGATCTGATTTGGCTTTCACATATTGAGTCATGGACACAGGACTTCTGGTGGTATTGGCGGAGAAGATCTTTTGGTTGTGAGGTGAGGTACTAGCACATCCCACCAATGCTCAATCGGAATTGGAGGCCGGTTCGATGTCTTCAGGTCTTTGTAACGTTCCCTGTGTCATCCAGCAGTTTTTGCAGTGTGGCATGGCGCATTGTCCTGCTGGGGGGCCGCTGCCATCATGGAGTGCTGTTGGAACACATTAATTGGCATCCACATAAATGTTAGGACCTAAGGTTACCCAGCAGAACATTGCATTGCAATGAGATGATCAGTGTTATTCACACCTGTGGTTTTAATGTTTTGGCTGATCAGTGTATGTGTGTGTGTGTGTGTGTGTGTCTGTGTGTCTGTGTGTCTGTGTTGCCATTTACTGCCTCAGGATATCCCAGATGAACCCAGCCATGCTTACTTTTCAACGTAGCCTGGATTTTATAAACACACATGCCATGTGCATACTACTCTGTCTCTTACTCCTTCTCGTGGGGCAGTCTTGTACAAACACACATGCACAAACACACACTTATACACACATTTTGACAAATATGTAAGTCAGAAGCCAATGAAAAGCATTGCATTTACTGAGGTTTCAGCTAATAGCTTAATCATTCATCACTGTTTCTGCCTAAAGCATTAAGAGTCCTCTACTGAAAGACACAACAGAACCATGATTCGGACTCTTGTCTCCACTGTGCACAGTCTGCACTCTGGCTGCCAGGAGAAACATCCAGTGCAGGAATAGATATGGCACAGTTCCCCATCTGAAGCACCTTTGGCAGTGCTGCTTTAAGAACCTGTTCCACTGCACACCTGAATGTGATTTAAATGTTCTGAAGTTGTATGTGATTGCTGAAAGTGAGAGTTGGAGTTTTAATCTGATTAGCATTTAATTGGAGTTGAACCGGCAGCGAGTTTAAATTTGATTTAAACCTGAACTCAAATAACTCTGAGCTTCTGTATTCAGTTAAATTGTACCTTCAAGCTGCCTGAGTACTTAACTGTTGCCTCAGTCAGAATTTTTAGCAGTTTGCTTTCAAACAAAAAAAAAAGATATAAGGGAGTTTGCAATTTTCCACTTTGTTTTGAGAATTCTTCAATGAAAATCAAACAAGTAAATTCAAGTAATACTTTTTAAACTTTGGAACAATTGCTTTTACAGATGCAGCACAACTCTGAACACAAAATTGAGATTCAGTTGTCAGGTGGCACAAATCATGCCCTGACTTCCTCACAGGCTAAGTCAGCAAGTCTAAACCTCATAACTGAAACCAGCCTTCGCCATCAGACCGCGTGTGAAATGTGGTGATTGGAAACTGCTTACGGATGAGGGAATTTTGTAAGACTGCTACCTTCCTGGCTGGGGAGCAGTCAACAAACACATTCTCAAATGAAGAAAGAAATATGTTGAAGATGGACAGGTGCAAACAGGGAAAGACAGTCGGAGTAAACAAACAAGTGTAAGGACGACGGACCAAAGCAGAGGGTGGAAGTGTGAAGATGGACAGGAGTGTGTGTTGATGCTGACAGGTCCTGTGGCCACCACAGAGCTTGCCACCTGTAACAGTGGGGTGGTCTCAACCATGGAGGTCATCTTGGAAGAGATAGTGGGGGGCCAGTGATAATCCTCAGAGTGATTTGTCAGAGCTCAGACAAACATGCACACACATATTTATATAAATGGGTAGTATCACAACAACCTTTAGACACAGGTTGGTGTTGTTTTGAAGTTGAATTGTTTTGAAGTTGTCCCTTAAAGTTCATAGCCTTGTGAAAAATGAGCTGAGGAAACTACAAAAAGGGTACAACTTTCACACTACAATAACTGCACTTTATAGTGGATGCTACTGCCTTTTTACGAGGTCCTCATATCTATGTTATCTCGGGCATCCAATTTAACAGCTCTGTAATGCATTTACAGTGAAGAAAGCATTTTAAAAATGCCGTATAGCAGCTTTAACATGCATTTACATCAGGATCCAGGGCACCGCAGGTAGCTCTTAGCAACCCACAGGCCCTCTGCTTTTCCTCACTTCTCCTTTTCTTCTTTTTTGATTAAAAGAAAACGAATGAGCACAAGGCTGATAAAGCCACACAGGGGCATTGAGTGGCGCAGGAAATGACCTGTTATTTCTACGGTTTCCTGCCACACAAGCTCAGAACTTCCTGATGGATAAAGCTGAACTCTCATCACCTTGCGATGGAATTACTTCAGGGAGGAAAAGGTGTCACTTTTTACCCTGCAGCCACTGTGAAGTCCATCTGGGGAAACACACAAAGGAGCCTCAATGACCTGATGGTTTTGATAGAGTATAGATCTGGATTGCTTGGGTTTTGAATTAGATCATCTATATGCTGTCACTTAATACCCTCTTTCTTTCTTCAGGGATTGCCAGGACCTCCAGGGAAGCCAGGCCTGCCAGGCAAGAGGGGTCCTCGGGTAAGTGTCCTCTCAAACACCTCCAACCACATCACACACTAATTTGTAACCTGTAGAAATTATTTTACCTCGTGCTCGATCTTGATATGTGTTATTTTATGGAACTGCATTAACAAGCATGCCTTTATTTAGTTTTACTGTGGCTATCTCTCTGCATGCTCGCGTGTTTGTTTGTGTTTTTGCTACTGCTGCTGACGTATATGTCAATGAAAGCTAAAACACAAACATTCAGTAAATAACCCCCCTTGGCAGGAGGTGACTCAGAAAGACAGACAGACAAACAGGCAAGGACAGAGAGGACTGTATCTGTGTGTTCCAGCCTGGAAGGCAAAGTCCTGGGCCATTTTCTAAAGTTACAATAATAACCTGCCAAGCCAGGCTCCCACATCATTTTAAATCCCTCCCATATCCCAGCTGACACACACACACACACACACACACACACACACACGCTAGTATACTCACACACAAAGTTTTCCTATGCAACAGATTGACCATATTCAGCACGGGGCTGCGAGCGGTGACCTCCCACCCCTAAGCATAAACAGGAAAGCTCCTATAAAGACGGCCTTTCAAAAGGCTGGCTGTGCCACAGGATGCCTAATAAAAGCACTGTAAACAGACAGAGAACACATGGCTCCACTGGACTTTCTTCTCCTCACTGAGCTGTTGCAGCAGGCTGCACCGACACTTCATAGGAATCCCATTCTGGACTAATGAAAGGCCTCTTTCTCCAAGGCAGTTAAATTTCGTGGGTCTTCTTTGAGGAATTCTCTTTGACTTCCTCTGTTACCCTCTGATGTATGGATTCAGACTGGTTTTGTTTCTAAATATCTCAACAACTGTTGGATGAATTTCACTGAAATTTCATTTACACATTCATGTTCCCCAGAGGATGAATCCTGCTATCTTAGGTGATCCTGGACTTTTACTCTAGCACCACCATGAGGGTGACATTTGCGGTTTAGAGGGAAACATCTCCACAACTTTTGTGTGGATTGCTATGAATTTTTGTGCGCACGTTCATGTTCCCTGCAGGATGGATTGTAATTACTTACTGACAGGAAGCCAGGGGCCAATTATTGAAAGAAAAGAGTCATCATATTTATTAGTATATATAATAAATAAACTGCCTGTTTTAAACCTTTGGCCCTTTCCTGTCCTCACTCATCTCTGCCAAGAGGCAAATCTAGTGTCAGCAGCTAAGCACAGGTCAGGTGTACACAGGGGTGTGTCTAGGATTTGAGAACATTCCCTTAGCCCAGACCTCTAATGGGGGGCTGAGGGATCCTCATTTAGCACTTGAAAAAAAAAAAAAAGTTCTATTTTACGCTTTTTATGCAAATCCAGTTTGAATACATTTATTGTCATTGTCACTAAGCAAATGGTTGGTGGGCCACGGAGCACCCTATCGCAGGCCAAATTTGGCTCGTAAGTTGAGTATCACTGCTCTAGAGCCACCATCAGGTCCTAATTTTTGCTTACTCAAAACTTTGTATTGGCATTCCCATCATCCTCGGCTGTAGGCCTACATTGTTGAGCAAATTTTAGCATGCTGCCACTCTAAACTAAGTAAGATAGTAAACATGGTAAACATTACACCTGCTTTTAAGTTTATCTTGCAGATGCTAGCATGCTGATGTTGGCACTGGCTCAAAGCACTGCTGCGCCTAAGTACAACCTCACAGTTGCCAGTTTTTTTATACATATTACAGACTACAGAAGCCTCCAGTTCCTTGTTTTACAATTTAAATTAATAGACAAACACTGCAGACAAGCTACTCACTCAGTCCAGACCACAGAATAATCTAGCTGCATCAAATATACGTAGAGTTAACGATTGATGCTTCATGTCCATGGGTGCATGTGCCTGCGTCTTTTATGTGTGTTTTGTAATTATTACTTACTGTTTGTGTCTGTCTGTGTCCAAGAGACTCTTAAGCTTAAGTCTCTGTGATCCCCCACTACTATAGATGTATAAGGAGGTCTTTGTCTGGCTCTAATTAAAGCTATTTAAGCCCCAGCAGCACCTCCCATCCCGTCTCTAGTAGCTGTTCCACAACATCAGGCTCACTTAGGTGGATTTCTTATGATCCAAATCAAACTTACCTGGAATAGAACTTTAATTGGGTGTAAAAATGTAAGCACAGAGCTTTGTTAACTTTTTCAAGTATTATATAAGTGTGACTAAGTGGAACTATTTTTGTTTGACCAGGCAGCAGCTTTTCTCAAAATATGCAGCATATTTAACTTGAAGGTCTTAAGAAGAATTTCTCCTTTCAAGACTCGCAAATATGCACTGCTACACAATTCCTCCAGCTAAGGTTGGAGCCCAGACAGAAACGGTTTCCACTAAAACTTGGTAAAGCCAGTCTGCCTGTCCAAACCTCATTCATCAGCAGTATGCTTCGTCTAATCACTTCCTACTGATTTACATCCTGATGGCGTAGACGAGGCCTTTGTCAACCGCAGCAAACCAGCTGTTGAACTGCCTGTGGCATTGTCAGTGGAAGTGGTTGGTTTGCAGAGCGCAAACAATGAAAACAAGCGTGTTCAATAAAAAAGCACTTGTAAAGGCCTTTGGTTTTGATGCCACTTTAACAGAGGTCGCTTGCAAACACGCCGCCAGTGTCTGACTCTGACCTCACAGTCATTTTGTTTAACGCGCACACAAGTACATATCAGCACTCAAACAGAAGTGCATACACGCTAAGGCACCAATCCCACGTCTGTGTGGCACAGACATACACATATGTGGCTGTGTTTATGACCTGCCTATATAAAGAGTGGGACAGATTATGGAGCTTTCCTGTAAACAAAAGCATTTATCAAGTTTAATTGCCACTGCCATGTGTGTGCAAACAATGAGCTGCATATACGCACTCACAAACACATGTCTCCCCACTTGGCCAGATAAGAGTGTGGTTTCAATTTGAGAAAAGAAATTCACTTGTTCATCACTGAAATAAATTAACTGGAAATCTAAATTTACGCCGTAGGCTGCTGAGGCTGCAGGCTCCCAGGTGGCGTGGCATGGTTTGATCATGAGCATCATCTCTTTATGTGCAAAACTAAATTCCAGTCAGAGGGTTTTTGCTGAAGAGAGAGCTTTGGCTTTTTTTTTTTTTTGCATGACCCTCCGTAGCCTTGGATTACTGGAAGTCTGCATGATGACACACAGAGCACCATTGAGCCCACCAAGCACCACCCATGAACCTTGACCTCTGATCCCACACATGTGAGTGTGAGACGCCGTCGCTACGGCAACCACTGTCAGTACAGAAGCCTGTGCTAGGTGTCCGTGAATAGTCGGGGTGAGCTCTTTCGAGTCTGTTTGTAGGTGTATAATGACGACGGTGGTAGGAGGGTGTGAGAGGAAATGGATGCATCGTGGGTACACAGGCCGCTATCTATCTGAAGACTGGCTGCAGGGATTCGTCTGGAGCCTGCTGGGTCAAAAGGGTCTTTGTCTGAGCGAAAAAAAATCTCTGTCGCCCATCTCTCCTCATATTTTCCCTCCAAACTACTCCTCTCTCATTAGACGAAATCCCCCCATCTTGCTTCACCTGCACGTAAATTCAGATCCCAGATGGGCATTTCATATAGAAACCTGTAAAATGTTGACTATAAAGAACTTTTAAATGAGTAAAGGTGTTGAGTTCTTCTTCGGGCAGTGTGTTGGCCTGTTTTGGTAGCACCAGGCGACAGATTGGCTTTTTAAGGATCTGTATAATCCCAGGTGTAAACTGTGTATATGGATCTCTCCTCTGGAACATTACTGTAATAAGCTCCAGGACAGTAAAAATCACAGTCCATGCTCCAGTTCACTATTTTCGCAATCTCCCTTTGGGCACTTTAATATTTTTTTAATACTAGATTTTTTAATGTTTGGCATAAAGTTAGCCCTGGGTTTCCATCGTAATTTTCAAACTTGTCACGGTCATTATGAGCTATTACTGTTATTGTTGTAAATGCCTAAATAATACTTTGGATAACTTACCATTTCCTTTTTCATATGCTCTGGTCACTGCATGATGTATTTAGCTTTAAAAATGTTGGCTTTCCAAGCAAATAAATTTAAATGGTTGGCTTTTTACCAGTGCAGCTTAATTCATTCAGCCCATCTGCTTCTGTTATTATGAAGTTTTACTGTAATTTATATGGCATAGGGCTTTGAATTCTGCGCTTTTCACTCAGCGACAGCAAAGCATGCTGTTGTGACTTTAATGAACAGTGAAATATTTCCCTGACTCCACAGAGGCAAAGTTTCAAGCCTGTGTGTGTTGACTGGGATCTTTAATTAAGAAGACGTCCAGCGGTTTCATATGCTCTTGATCTAATGTTAGTTTATCAGACATTGCCCCTTCGGCTCTCATTTGGCACGGCATCATACAGAATCTCTTTTATCTTTAATACGGTGACTGTGTATACATTTAAACTGTCTTTTACAAGGCAGTGTTGAAAGTTAGACTGTGTTTACAGCGTTTCCCATTAAAAGGCATCGTCTAAAATATTCTGTGTGGGAACATAACCTTTGGAGTGATGTCATTCGTCTAGATTTAAGATCCACAAGTGCATATACAGTATTTCTTGGCTTTAAGTTGCACATATGGTGTTGATATAGAATTTGTAGATTCAAGCACAGATATTTATATACCTCAGAGGAGGCAGCACGCATGTTACCATAACATGAAACATTAGGAACTATCATTTCTTTAGATTTTAAACATTTTCTCAAGTTAGAATGGTAATGAATTGTGCAGAGCTAGCAGCAATATTACCGCAGGAACCACAGTAACGCCCTGCGTTGCTGTTCAGAGGTCGGTGGTTTTTCATTTGATAGCTCTCAGCTTGTGTGTGCCCCACCCTGGTCTTCTCTAATTAGACACCTGTTGTGCGAGAGAGGGACACGACATGGAGGCAAGAGCAAAGTACCAAATGTTGGTGCCAGCCCGTGCCTACCAGTGTACTGCCCAAGCTGTGGTAAACCACAGGGTTAATTTTGAAGCATGTAATTGAAACATGTCTAGTTTGTTTAAGTTTATTTAGGGCACAACAGAGTTCCTTAACACTGTCTGGACACACTGACTCTCGAGGGGACGCCAGCTGAGCACAAACCGAAAATGAAAGGGGGAAGAGAGTGTGGGAGGAAAACAGGCAAGAGCTTTAAAACTTGAGAATCCTTGGAATGAAAATGTTATATGTAAAACATAACAAGTTAAAAACAGAACAGGCTTAAGAATATTTAAGATATGATCAAAACTTCATTTTTATAGTTCCCTAACCTAATGTGAATCACTTTAGGGGTTCTTGACTACTGAACTACTGCTGTTAATAAACAGGGCCTCAAGATGAGATTGGGTAAAAATGCCAGAGCCA
>JAPZEB010000011.1:21164202-21175113 GCA_029783705.1 Chaetodon striatus
TTAAGTCAGAGTAGCAGGCAGTTATGAAATCTACAAGCGTAACAGTGTCGTCCCAAAACATCAGTTAGAGAGTCAATATGCAGCTACCATAGTCAACTAATCAATAAACACTCAGGGAGACTCAGTTTCTGTTAGTCTGCCTTCTGGGAAAATATGACTGCCCTGAGACACATTATGTTTGGTACTTGTTTATAAAAAAGTGCCTACATGTACATGTGCTTTTCATATACTGTACGTGCCATGCATACATGTGTGAAAATTTTAGGGTCAGTGATGGTCAGCACTGTGCATACAACTCTATGTATTGCCTCTAAGAAAACAGTGAAACATTTATATATGTGAAGGTACTATGAATTAATCATCATAGTGGATAGTTCAGTCTTTATTGCTGACTAGTTTAAATTTTATACAGATAATTTTCCCTTTAAACTAAGTCCAAACCATAGTTCTCCTAACAAGAAAAATCCTACAAATACAAAGCAGAGTGATCTTCTGTAATTTCCCTGCAGGGGCTAGACAGTGTATTAATCATACTCATTTCCCTCATTTATGCAAGACAGTGTATTGTAGACATTAATCTGTCTGAAGCTCCCAAGACCTGTTCCAAACCAAACTCTCTCCATTTAGCTCCTGCCCACTGTTCAAACTAACAAATCCACATGCTCATCATCATTGTAATTATGGGAGAATTCAAATCAACCATCATTTTCTTTGCATGTTTCTCAAGAAGAACAACAAATCACCGCTCTGTCTTCCACTGTGCGAGTAGTTAAATAGTGATACTGCATGCAAGCGCAACACGCTGCTGAAATTGCGGTTCAGACGGGGATGAGATGAGGGATGTTTTTCCGCCGGATGGATTTCAAGCAAATTGTCCGGTTAGGTTCATGCAGTTGTTTGTTAGTCTGTCCCCGCCAGACATCGGCATGTAGGGTTTGTGTTCTGCTGTACATGAAGCACATGCATGGAGCCAGACGATTGCTCTGAGCAATTATCCGGCTCCACACTGCAGAGGGGATTTGTAGCGAAAGAGGTGGAAAGATGAAAGCAAAGATTAATGAGGTGAGGGGTACATTTCTGCTACCAAGGCGCTGTCCAGTGGAGGCAGACAGTGGAAGACACATATTCATCATTCTGTGGTGTGCAGTTGTTAACAGACATGAGGCCTGTGTTCATTTGAACACCCACAAACTTAAGTGTGTACAGAGTGGCTGGTAACAAGTCAGAGGAATGACACGTCTTTTGCAGACACAATATGTCTTTTATTTTGTTTCTGCCCAAAATGTGCTTAACGTTCCCTGAGGCACTCTTCGGCTTAGCGGAGTGGGATGGAGGAGGGAAAAAGTGTTAGAGGGTGCTACCGGGGAGCTGTTGTAAATGAAAAGCATTCTGGTGGGTTTATCTGATTGAACACACATGCTTGTTAGGCAATTGGCATTGTAAACACGGGGGGGCCGGTGGGAATGGCGGCTCTCATTAGCAAGCTCATAATGAGTGAGATAAGGATCTGAGATGGTCTGGCTGGGGTTGGGAGGGTATGGTTAATACCCAGGACCCACAGTATGTGTATGTGTGTGTGGCTTGTGGACCTCACAGCATAGCCTGGGAACATAAGCCGCTACACATGTTTGCACTATAAGTAAGCCATGTAATAAGATGACGATGTACATGTATCTTTGTCTGTGAATGTGTGTGTGTTTCTTCTCTTGTTTTTGCTTACATGCATATACAATATATGCACACATGTATATGTGTCTGGGTGCTATGAGAGTGGCAGCGTGTCACCACATCTCTTGAAAAGTGGAGAGGAGGATGGAAAAGAAAAGTCAACTTAAAAGAGAAAATTAAGCTACAGATGGGCATTCAGACGCATGTAGGCGCGTCAGACAAACACAAATTCATCAACACGTTATTGTGCCCAACAGGCCAACATCAAATGGAAATTTTCAAAAGGTCAGACACAGGCGCCATGTGTCTACAAATACTGTTCTCTCCACAAAACTGCTTACCAACAGGGCTTTTACAAAATTATGGAAAACACACATTTCTGCTTGTGTTACCGCAGCGATCTGTCAGCACCTGGTGACATCTCTGTTTGTTTAATATGTATTACTCATGCATTTTAATCCAAGCTCCAAGCATCTCCTCCTAGTGGTCTTTTGATGATGTGCAACAGATGATGTGAGGTGACAGCCAGAAAGAGAAGTGTTCCAACAGAAAGCTTGGATGCATATTAGATTCAGAGACAATGGTTTTATGTTTGAGGCAGGGATATGCAACTTGTTTTGCGCGGGGGCATGTAAATAAACAAAATGCCTGTTTTAAACCTTTTAATTCTTGCCGTCCTCAGCCATCTTTGCAAAGAGGCAAACCAAGTCGTAGGAGCCCCGTACAGGTCTGGTGCATTCAGGGGTGTTACTAGGATTTGAGGACATTCGGGTTTAACCCTGACCTCTATCATGGGTCTGGGGGATCCTCTCCTGAAAGTTTTTTTTTTTAATAAACAAGCTCTATTTAGATGCTTTTTCACACACTGTGGCTCCTTATTTACATTCAGAGGACAAAATAAAATCCCACCGTGAATCAGATTATTTTCATTGTGAATTAGAAAATGATCAGCACTGGTTTCAGGATTATAGGTCTGTGATGGAAAAATTATCCTAAACATATATTTATTGTATTTTAACTGTGATTTTGGTAGCAAAGACGTTGTTGACACAGTTGCTGTATCTATTTAAGCACTGAATGTGGAGTGCGATGCTGACAATGGCAGTTTAAAGTGCTGGTATGGGGGTGTAAGCCAGTGAGAGTGATCATGTAACATCATGAGACGAGGGATGCTGTGTCCTATCTCTGCTGCAGTCAGATGTCAGGGTTAAAGGATGGTTTACAGGAACTATGGGAGTCTTGGCTTGGTGCTGTGGAGCTGTGGTTTAGGAAAACGGGACAACAGGAGTCTTTCCTTTCTTTGCCCTTCTGTTTTTGTTTTACTTTTCCCCCCTTTTTCTTTTCCTTTCTCTCTCGCTCTTTCACTCTATCAAACTGTGGTCGCGAAAGGCATGCCCTCCCACCTTTGATTTAGTTTTCCTCCGCTCTTTGTTGGGGGTCTGTGCTGCTGCAGTCAGCAGAACCGCAGAAAAGCACTATGTCAGGCTGTCTTCAGTGTTGTAGTCTGCTCTGCAGGCGGAGGGAGGGACCTGCTATCTGACTCAAACAGGAAGGCATTTATATCCTCAACATGCCATGGTCCTGGCACCATTTCTCTATGAGCGCGGCCAATGGAAAGTCTGATCCCTTGACAGAAGGGCAGATTGATTCCTTGCATATGGCACTGAACATGTCTGTCGTGGCTGTTATCGTTAACATGCATGTTTTACTCTGCACAAAACTCCACTTGTCATACCCACAGAGCGGGAGAAATGCCCCTGTGCTTGTCAGGTTTTTCCCCGTCTGTGAACTGTTGCAGAATGTGTGTGTTTTCTTTCATCTGTCCATTATTTCATACTTCAGCTAACTTCCTATGTCTCTTTATTTTTGTGTCTGTAGGGACAGAAAGGTTACCCTGGTCCACCTGGACTCCCTGGAGAGCCTGTAAGTATCTTTTTACATTTCTTCTTCCTTCGCTTTGATACTCTGTACATGTCGTTCTCCCACACCACTGTTATTCCTCACACTTCCACTAATACCACACTTAAAACTCTCCCATATCTTGCAACTCATGTTATGATGTAATGTTATTATCCATGATTCTTGCTTATAGATATAGCATCCCTCTAACTGATGCACACCCCATTACCTGCACTTTATGCCTTCATGAGTGTTGAATGTTTTACTCTCACAGAGTCAACCATCAAGGCCCTTCTTGATGACTAATCCCTCATATTCTCACGTCTCACCTCATTCTTTAAAAGCTCAGTCGTCATCCAGCCAGTCTGTATGCATGTGTGTGTGTTTGTGTGCGCGTACCGAGCATGCCTGCAGTGTAGCCAGATTAGATTAGCCTGTTATGAAGAACTGGTGAGGACAGACATCTGGCCAAAGTGCTGTGCTGCAGCGATGCTCTCCAGGATATCAGAAAGTGATGCCAAAGAGAGGGAAAATAGAGAGAAGAGAAACAGGAGCAAGCCAACTAGGCCAACAGTGACACACTCACGGCTATTACACTGCAGCTTTGGAGAAAGTTTTCCTTTGTGTGACTTTCTTTCTCTGGACTGTTCCCTGCAGCAATGTTCGGACTCTCCTCCAGCATTTTACATCGATGCTTAATCTTGTGTTTGCATTTCATGTCTTTCATGCTCTCTTCCTACTTTGTCTGTCACCATGTCTTTAAAATCAGTTCAATGAACTCTTTATTCGCTGGTACAAGTGGGAGAGGACATGACTTTGGCTGTTCAGTCCAGCCCAAAAGGACTATTTTAAGTGTGGAGCATCCAGCCGCATGTCCAGAGCTATTTTCAGTCGGGCTGGGTCATACTACTGTTGGTATTAAGGAAAGGCCTGAGTCATGGAAAGCAGAGTGGAACATTCTCCTCATTGTCACACAGTTTTAAGTAAGTCCCCGTTCTCCGGGTGACGTCACCAGTGCAGGGAGTTCCCGCACTACTCATCATGAAGAAGGAGTACTCTTTCTCTCACACCACCGTGTCCTTCCACTCTGTCCATCCTCAAACGCCCCCCTCTTTCCCACAGAGCCGCTGCAGATGATGACCACGGCTCTAGCCTTGAATCTGAATCACCACAGCACCAGTGACAGAGTAATAAGTACAACTGTTTGGCAGTGCGGACCTTTGAGAGCAAAGGCCAGCTGGTGTGCATAAAGTGTTGATGACTCTTTGTTACTGTAATACACCATGGGCCGTGCTGGGAGCCCCACTTCACTGTTGGCCAGTTAAAGATCCAAACCTCACTCAGCCAAATTCTTGTCTGGTTTTAACTGGCTGCATTATGCACTATATTTATCCAAGAGAGGGGGAATGGCAAGTAGTGCACATGGCTGCACGTCCGGAGTGTGTCAAAGGAAGTTATACATGAACACTTGTGCTCTGAGAAATTTTGGACACTAGCTGCTGTGATGTGTGTGTTATACACACTCACACACATAAATCAAACTCCTAATTAGCTTCTATACACAGTAACCATGAATCCTGGTAACCAGCAGAAATAGCTGTCAGGAACGATTGTTCTTAAGTTCAGGTTTGAGGTACATGTTCTTTATGTAGGTATTTTCATTTCATGCCACCTCTTACTTCTACGGTACTACACTTCAGAGGCAAGTATTAAACTGCTCTTCTAGACTGAATACTTTACTTTTATACCTTTAAGTTATTTTTGCTGATAATACAGCACATACTTTTACTTTAGTAAGATTTGTGAGGCAGAACTTTTCCTTGTACTAGAGTATTTTAACAGTGCAATATTATTGCTTCTGTCTATAGGGTTTAGGGAGATATATTGGAAGTAATGAAATCTAATATAATAAGTATTTTTTCTGTTGTGTATCTTCATTTGAAAATAGAAATTGTTGTGTTTTCCTTACCTTAGAAAGAGCCATTTATATCCACATTGTGAGTGTGTCGCCATCTACGGAGATTGTCATTTTCACCGTTATGTTTCTACAGTAGCCCAGAACGGACAAACCAAACACTAGATCTACATAGGACCACTGGCATTTTTGCATCGGCCACCATAGTTAACACCTTCTCTGCGACAAGCATTGTTGTAAAAACACAGATGTTTTAACGTTAAGCTGCTTTATTCATCGTTTTTACTGGTGTAAATCACTGGGCCTGTTTGTGTTGGAGGGGAAGAGACCTCTGCAGATAAGTTTGCTCCCAGTAACAACACCCTGAACATCTGGATCTTAGGTTATCAAAGATATAAAGTGAGCACACATTAGCAGGTGTTGGCCTAGCAGCCCATCTGCAACAGCTGAAAAGCGTCTAAGAAACACTGATTGGTAATGTGAAACTACTTTTTCAATGTTTTTAGCAGTTTAAATCACATTGTCCGTTTGTTTAGGAGACATCTGCAGATAACTCTGCTCCTGGTAAAAATCTGCTGAACAATAAACTCTGAAGGTGAAGTTTCAGCTGGTTGCAATTTGCAGTTCTCACCGCTAAACGCCACTATATCCTACATACTGCCCTCTTAAGCAGAGTATCTGAATCATTTCTGCACCTCTGGTAGTTTGGATAAAATCCTTTATCATGGTTAGGGCTGGCACAATATTAGATTTTCAGTCCAATTCAGCTTAAATGTAGCTGACTGTGTGTTTTGTCTCTTTTATCAGCAAATAAATGACACTCAAAATGCAAGTGTAGGGAGCTGGAGAGAAAGTCTGTAACCATAACTTTGCAAAAGCGTGCAAAAAGAGCAATTACACTTAAAGGATGTGAAAGGCAACCAGATGGTGTGTGGGACGGGAGACAAACTAAAAACAGAAAGAAATGGAAATGATTTTGAGAGGCACTGGATTATTTACATGATATTATCGTATGAATATCATTAACTATATCTGTATTTAATTTTTTAAATATCAGGGTTATTATTAATATCAGTATATCGTGACACCCTTTATCATGGCATATGCAATTTTATATCACATTATTTTTTTCAGCATTTAGTGATATAGTGTGTTTTTGTTTGTTTGTTTTTTAGAAAATTCAGAAGAGAGACAATTTATGTATAAAACAGCAACACTAGAAGCAAATGGGAAGCTTAGAGTAAGACTGACTTTAAGTGATTTATACAGAATTTTAAAAAATCTGTCCTCCACATTGATTCACATACTGTGGACAAAGTCATGTACAACTGTAGTGCAGCAGATGACTGTTCTTGTGCTCTCAACACAGAGGTCCATTTTTAGGTGAGGCAAACACAGTCATCTCCTTATTATACAGTAGTTGGCTCTTTTTAGTGTAGTCCATCCCCTCTGCTCTGTCTCCCTCTCTGAAACTGTCTGCTGCTGTGCAGAATGGCCTGACTGTGTGTTTGTATTACTGTAATTTTGATCACCCCCCCACCTCTCTCTCTCTCTCTCTCTCTCTCTCTTTCTGTCTCTCCCTCTCTCCGTCTCTCTCTTCCCTGCAGGGAGAGCAAGGTCCAGTCGGAAGCCCAGGTGCCAAAGGTTATCCTGGCAGGCAGGTGCAGTAAATCCTCTGCTGTGACTGGTACAGTTGTAGTCAGGGCCATAGTAAGGGCTGAGGGCCAAGTGGAATTAGGTTATGTTGAACAGCTGATCTGGAGGAAAATATTTGGGTAAACACTGTATAGAGGAGTTGGAATATTTAAAAAGAAATGAGGTGGTAGTCCAAAAAAC
This sequence comes from Chaetodon striatus, assembly GCA_029783705.1. Classification (NCBI taxonomy): domain Eukaryota; kingdom Metazoa; phylum Chordata; class Actinopteri; order Chaetodontiformes; family Chaetodontidae; genus Chaetodon; species Chaetodon striatus. The sequence goes on from JAPZEB010000011.1 coordinate 21,171,521, forward strand.
AACATCACAAGCTACAGCCTCAGAAATTACCATGAAGCTGAATGGGTACATTTATTAGAGCTACCATATTTAAATGTATTACACTGTACAGGAGTACCTTTTAATGTGTCCATTCCATTTATGGCATGCGGGCTCACTGGCGTCTTTACAATGATTTCTATCACTGATTTAAGAATTAAATTAATTAAATGCAATTTTACATTTTAAACAGTCTGGTGGCATTTTTCAATGAGTTTGATCATCTGTAAGTTGGGGTCTTAGTTCCATCATGATGCACACGTTTACAGTGTAATTATGAAAAAACACTATTTCAGGTACAAACCAGAAAAGTGTTAAACTGTTCCTCTCTTTGTTTTTAAGGGTTTACCAGGGCCAATAGGACCATTGGGGCCTAAAGGCGTTCGGGTAAGTTAACTCAACATCTTCCCTACAAATGTGCCCTTCAAGTTTGATTTTATCGGTCTAAATTACTAACATTGGTGCTTTGACAGGACCAGTGACTATGTTTATAGGGATGGCGGTCAGCCTGACAGCTTTCTGACACTTTTTATTACACAATATTTATAGAAGGAGACTCAGTTAAAACATGCAGAAAGTTGTTTAATTGAAGGTTGCAGACTGTTGGTATTTTGTGCTGTAAACCTGTTGTTGCATGAAAACATGCATGTGCACGTAGGTGCAACAACATCCGAAGTGCATGCATGTGGGAGAGCATGCATGCACTTTGGCGCGCCAGCATCCACCTCTGCACACATAAACACATTCATGCACGCTCGTTCAACCAGTGTGTGCCACTATTAATAGTATGCTAAACTTAGGAGCCTTTACTTGTAATGTAAACAAGATATTACTGTATACAGACACTTACTGAGAGACTGGCTGTTGATAAGCCTCCGCATACAAACACACACCCTTAAGGTACACAAACAAAGAAACACACACTCACAGACACAAACAGTGATTTTTATGTTGCGTTCCAATAAAGGTTCTTTATCAGCTCCCCTTGGCTGCTCCAAAGCCTCCCCTGCCCCCACTGGCTGGAATTTCCTGTTTAAGCTCCGTATGAGGCCCTGCTGTCTTAAGGAGGCATTCTAGTCCTCTCTCTCTCTCTCACTGAGCCACCTTTCCAAATATTCTGCACTCTCTTTTGCAGCCATATTGTATGCATGTAAACCAACTTTACTCAAACTAGCATCCAACTGTTCCTCCAGTGTTCTACTATTGTGGTGTTTGTGCTCGTGTTCCTCTGTGTGTGTCTCCCCCTGCACCTACAGCTCACTGTGATGTCCTGGCTATCTTCAGAGATCCCTGGCGTGAGGGTATGTGCCCTTGGACTACATCGTGGAAGCCAGCACCATGCAGTCCATGGGCATATACACTTGCCTCATGGCTTGGTTCTTCATAGAAGCCCACCCTATCCATGCTGGACCCTCGGCCCTTGAAACCCAACCCTAGAGCCAATGGGGAGTTGCTGTTCTTCCTGCTGCTATTGTGGCGTCCAAATACTGACATCTTCATATTCCTCCTCTTTTCTCTTTGTCCTGTCTTCCTCTCTCCTCTCCTCTCCTCTCCTGCAGGGTTTCATTGGAATCCCGGGGCTTTTTGGCCTGCCTGGGCCTGATGGCGAAAGAGTGAGTTCTTATCAAATGTGTATTTTCTCTCAAGCACGGTCAATAATTGCAAAAAATGTACAGTGACTAACTGAAACCGGCTAATGGGTCCTATGAGAAGAAAACACTGCCTCTCTTGCCATTTCATTCAGCTGTCTTGTTGTTGTTATAATGCGGGAAACAGTCCCCAGCTGTCCAAGATGTTGCTGTACAAGGCTGTGTGGGAGTGTTGATGACTCATATGATAAAAGCCCCCTCTTAGAGCCTTTGAACTGCCTGAACTCATCAAGGCCTCCTCCTTCTGTATAGCCTCTAAAACATGAGGCGATTAGCCTACTTATGACATGCTCCAGGAGGTTGCGTCAGTGCAGGGCAGGCTGTAATCAGGACCCCTTCAGCCAGCCAGCCAGCCAGTTAGCAAAATGGCTCATACCTTTGCAGCACACAACAGACGGTGTCTGCCTGTCTTCTCCCAGGAGAAACTGGTGTTTATTTAACATATATGTCTTAGATGGGGGCCTAAATCCCTCATAATAGGCTGGGAAAATGTTGGGAAGGCTGCAGTCAGCTGTTCCTCACATCTGTTGAAGCAGGAGTTGAGAGAAGCTTGCAGCTATGGCTTTTTAATTGTGTGTTTTGGGCTTGAATCAGTTATGCCCAAAAGGGTTATGCTTTGGTTTTGATATGGTTTTTACATAATGTTTGTCTTTCTTCTTTTTCTTTCTGTCTCTCTTGAACCCTGTCCTTTTCCCTCTTCTGTTTTGTTTTCTATTCCACCTCCGCTCTCTCTTGATTTGATTTCAGGGCATTCCCGGTGAACCAGGGAAGAGGGGCAAGATGGGTAGGCCGGTAAAGTTTTGTCTCAACATACTTTACAGATAATCTTTTCAAAGTGTGATGAATTGTGTGCAGCTGACTGTGAATGTTTAATCTGTTATGATTGACTGAGTTGGGGAGGTGGTGACAGATATCAAACAACATTAAAATGAGGCAATGATATGAATTAAGAACACAATTAAGTTTTAAAATCCCTTCTTCTATGTAGGTCAAATTGAGAGCTTTCGGCACAAAGACTGCAGCACCTACACTACATATGTGAAAATTTATAAGGTCTGGATTTACGTCATTGTGTCAGCTCAGTATTTCCATAGCTGTTGGAAGGGTTAACTGCAGCCTGAATACATGTGGAATCCCACCAGCCGCACGTCGGGGTCTTGGATGCAACAAGAAAAAGGCTTTTGTTGAAATAAAGGGCTTTTGGTCCCCCCCAGCATGGAGCCAAGCCATTTGGAGGAAGCCGTCGGTTCTGTTGTGTGTGTCAGATAGTGTTCAAAGTCAGTTTGACAGACTGTTTCAGAAAGACTGTGTAACCCTGAAACTCACTGCTGAGATCATTTTGCAGCTGTTGCTTATTGGCTTTTCAGTAAATAAGGCATTTATAGACCAAAAAGTCTGAACACACGCAAACCAGTGTCCGCTTAGTGTGAGGTTTTGAGAACTGCAGCTTATTCTGTAATTAGAGAAATGTTTAGGAGGAAGCTGTGGATGTGGATTCACCATGTGTGAGGCTTTGAATCGTGTTTGCATTGGATTTTTGTGTTGTATGTGTGTGTTCTTTCCACTCAGAAGGGGGCTGCATTATAAGAATCGTGAGTTGATTTAGTTTTTTAAGACACTTTGCTGCAATAATGAACTTGTAAAAGGGACAGTTCATCCCCAAAATCAAAAATACACATCTTTCATCTCAGTCTAGACTGTTTTGGTGTGAGTTGTCGAATGTTAGATATTAGCTGTAGATTTTACTGTCCTCTCTTGAATACGATGGAACTAGAAGCCACTCGGCTTGTGGTGCTCAAAGCACCAAGTAAAAACATTTTAAAATGTCAACAGCAATGTCTTTATTCAGAAATCATGACCCGGTTACTTATGATAATCCACAGACCTTGTTGTGAACAGTTTCATGTGGTAGATATTTTCTTCCTA
>JAPZEB010000011.1:21197250-21215678 GCA_029783705.1 Chaetodon striatus
AATTTAAAAATAAAATGTTATCTTCATTAAATTCTGTTGAGCTCAAGATTTCAAAATATATATCTCCTCATAGGATGTTTAAACTTGACACTCTAAGCTCCACTATTACAGATACTGTTAGATTTTTTAGAGATTTAAAAGAAGTCTTGGTGCTTGCAGTTTCTCCTGTTTTGTTAACATAACATTAGTTTTTGGAACTTTAAAAGTGGAGGGATTCAAACCTGCCTTCTGAGAAAGTGCAGGGGACATGTGCCCTGTGCTCCCCCTTGTAAACACCCCTGAATAGAAAAGATAAATATGATGTGAGACTGAATTTCAAATGCACTTCAGTTTGTAATGGTGTAAATGGCATTTTAACAGGTAATATATGAGTGCATGATCACATCGATCATTTATCTGCGCAGTTCTGTGAGATATTAAGAGACAAACTATTGTGGTTACCTATAGATAAAGATTCAGTCACCGTAGGAGGACAAGGTAGAGTTTCACAGCTGACCCTCTATAAATGTGAATCCTCCCTCAAACTGTATATACATTGTTCAAAATCACATTTTCCATCCTAATCATTCTCCATTGTCTCATCTATTGTGTTGCACAGCTGCTTTCACAAATGAGACAATACACTTCTGAGCCGTGCTGTTAACTATCTTTGAAATATTATGTATTAAAGACCACACAGGTGACTTCAGTTATACCATCACTATTGTTTGGACTGGAGGAAAGTCAACCAGGGAGCAAGCATTATTCATATGCATTGAAATTAAGAAGTATTCATGGCAAAGTCTCAATGTTTTAGAAGTCTAATTAGTGACACACTAAGTCATTGTACTCAGAGCCAAACTGTGTGCAGATGGTTTACTGATGTATCTGCTGTTGGCTCATCCACAATCAACATTAGCCAGAAAGTCCCTATTTTTTTCAATGTTGATAAGCATGAAATAACCCTAGTTGGGTTTTTGTGTTGTCATCTCCAGGGACCACCTGGGCCACCAGGGACTTTGGGACTGTTGGGAGAAATTGGTCAAAAGGTGAGAGATCTTGTAAATACACGTCTGTACACACATTTAGACGCCTGCATGCATATTGCACGTAGATAAGGTTACTGGCGTTCATCTGCACACGTTCACACAAAGGGTATTGTGATGGCTAAATGATTAAATATGTGACATCTGTTGTTCACCCTACCCTAGCAAATCAATAATGCTCTCTGATTGAAGTAAATCTGTCCAATTACACTAATTAACCCACATTACAAAGGTGTCCTCTTTCTCTTTCTCTCCCATGACAATACGTAATGGAACTCACCCCTGACATATCGTACATATCTAATGCCAAAGACTCATTAGTACTTAATTTTCATCCAAAATCATTTCACTTTTTCCTATCTTCCATCCTCTGTGTATTTATAAAGGGTCCTCCAGGCAAGGTGGGGGAACCAGGACTGCCAGGCGAGCCAGGGGAGAAGGTGAGACAATATACTGTTGCATTTTTTACACCGCAGGATATAAGTATACCTTGATGTTTAAACTATTGCATGCCTAATTTGATCAAAGATAGGTTTAAAACTACATTGATTAATATCAGATAAATAAATGATGGTCACGTGTATGCCTCCATGTGTGTCAGGGAGCCATTGGACCTGCTGGGAACATCGGAGAGCAGGGATTAATAGGACAGAGGGTACGTTGAACTGTCCAATACTTTGCATTGCTAACAGATGGAGCCGTTCATATCATTAACTTTTATATGTGCATGATAACAGGGAGAGCCAGGCCTAGAGGGAGAAGCTGGTCCAGCTGGTCCGGATGGAACCAAGGTGACGTGTAACCCTAAATATTATTCATGTTGTATTATTAGGATATTATGAAGACAACAACTCCAAAAGCTGCCATGTTCTGCACTAGTGATTTTAACTTTAATAGGTGTTTTTATGTGCGTATGCTCAGGGTGAAAAAGGCGACATGGGTCAAGAGGGTGACAACGGAGAAAAAGGTGAAATTGGGCTAAAGGGAAAGGAAGGCCCACCTGGAAGTCCTGGACTCACTGGCGTCAGAGTAAGTGGGCTGTCCAATTTAACTTATCATTATGAAGTGTTGCACATTGTATTGGCTATAGAATAATGAAACCATCAGTGTTTAGATTGGTTCCCTATTAGCCTTGCTTTCAGTTTGTAATTATATCTGCCACTGGGTATGATCTACCAGGAAAATGAAGGCTCAGTTTTTGGCACAAAGGTATTATATAAACTATTGTGCAATCAGAACAGGAAGAGCTTTTTTTTTGTAGCTATCGTATCAGTGTAAGTCATTGGCAGTTTCTCTCAACAGTAGTGGAAATGGTGGATGGTGGAACAACTGCAGTAACTGTGGAAAACAAAATGCAGTGTTTTCCTGTGTTGGTGGGGTGTTGTTTAGTTGTCGGTTTCCACTTTGAGCTGTTTCCTAATCTTGCTTTCTCTCTGAAGGGTCCAGAAGGGAAACCTGGCAAAATCGGGGAAAGAGGCAAACAAGGGTCAAAGGTATTAAAATCTAATTCTCTCTGATGACAGTTTAATCATTCAGAAACCAAACGTATACACACGCAGTGACATAAAAATGCTGCGTGTTTAGCTGTTCTGTAACTTATTCTTTGTGAATGTTTAGGGTGCCAAAGGTCAACAAGGTCACCTTGGGGAGACTGGGACAGTGGGGAAAACTGGACCACCAGGTTTTGTTGGGCCAAAGGGGTCCAGAGGAACCATTGGACACGTGGTAAAGTGGAACAGTAATGATATACATGTTTATCATTCATCTTTTAAACAGTCTAATTTTCTAAATATGTATAGTGTGACTGAACATTTGTTGTCTTTAGGGAGCTCCTGGTCGGATGGGTCAACAGGGGGAAACTGGTATTGCAGGTTATGAGGTAAGATGAACGTATTATAAGTAGGTTTCTGCATGTGGATGGACATAAAAAAAATCAAAGAAGCTTCTTATGGTTATTAGAATTAGGTGCATCATTTCACATGACATAATGTATTGTGTCTGTCTTTGCAGGGCCATCAGGGACCGCAGGGCCCCATGGGGCCTCCAGGACCAAAAGGTGAAAAGGTATACCTCGTTCACTTATGCGTAACATTGATCTCTTATACTTCCTCTTTACCTTATGTTATATCTTTTCAGTAGATGTTTCAGAAGCTAGATACAGTGGACTATAACGTCAGGGATGCTTGTCCTACATATGAAACGTCTAAATGTTCATTGTTCTGACTTCTATCCGCAGGGCGAACAGGGGGATGATGGGAAAGTAGAGGGTCCTCCTGGTCCTCCAGGTGACATAGTAAGTCACACCTGACTTACTTTTCTCCCTTCTGCTATTGTTTGTCTCCCTCCATCTACTGTTTGTCTGCTTTAAGATGGCAGAAATCAAATCATTTGCAATTGGCTCATATATTTCTTGTTTTATCAGGGTACTCCAGGTGACAGAGGAGAAAGAGGGGAACCAGGAGATCCGGGGTATATAGTAAGTACCGTCACCTCAGGTGTTTTAGAATGATTTATATGGGTGTTTAAGTTCATGAGGTTTACATTGTGTTACTCTTTCTCAGGGTCTAGTTGGTGTGGATGGCGAGAGAGGCAGGTCTGGAGCTACTGGACAACCTGTGAGTGTCAAAACTTCCATACACAGTTCTGTCATTAGTCTATATTAACAACCAGCAGACATGCTCCCACAGGTTGTCTTTATGTGCTTTCATTAACATAACTGGCAATTTCAGGGTCAGCCTGGACCTCGCGGGCAACAAGGACCCAAAGGGGCCAAAGGAGATCAAGTAAGGATGTTAAAATGAAACCATTTTGTGTCTTTGCTGTGAGGGGCAGAGGATGATGTCTGTCACTGGCAATGTTATTGACATTATTACCAGTCGAAGGGTTGCAACAACATCAGCATGTCTTTGGCAAAGTGAGAAAGTTAGCTAACGTAGCAGAGATCCAACAGAAACATCTAATAAGGAGGTCATTAATCAGCCTGAAAGTACTGTAATAATACAGTAATAATCTGCTGTCATTTGCTTCTTTTGGCTCAAGAAAGAAATAGCATGCAGGGTTCTAGCACCTGGTTAAATGTGACTGTAGGTCATTGGCAGTGACAGACAATGACCAGCAGATGTAGGACATTAATAATCAATGATAATCCTGTTTCACCTTTAAAACATTGTCTCTCTCTTCAGGGTCAGAAAGGCAAAAAGGGTCAGCAGGGACAGAAAGGAGCCAGAGGAACAGAGGTAAGTGAACTTAGTATTTCCTTACAAAAGACAAATGTTTTGCCCAACCTTTAAAAAGTCTGTATTCAGGACTAGAACATTAGGGAACGAGGCTTAAACAAAGGTTAAAAGTAGAAAAACCAGGTGACAACACTGATTGTGTTAATTCACTCAGGTAAGACGGATTAACACACTGTCACGCTCAGTCAAGGTTTCTAATAAGTCCTCTCTTCTCCCCAGGGTGGAGGTGGTCCTTCCGGTCCCAGGGGTGTGGTGGGCCGAGAGGGACTGGAGGGTGTGCCCGGGGCTGATGGACTTTCAGGAAAGGATGGCAGTAAAGGCATGCCGGTGAGACAAACAAAGAAATCTCTGTAAATGTGATGGAAAGAACTATGTGACAAATTTGCTTTTTGAGAATTAACCTGTAATAGGGCTGTATAAAAATACATGATTTGTCCTCAGGCTGGTGCTAGAGGAAAGGCATTAAAGGGAGAGTACACCCCAAATTAAAAATACGTATTTTTTTTCTCTGTTTATTAATCTAGACTGTTTTGGTGTGAAGTGCCAAGTGTTGAAGATATCGGCCATCTCTTGAATATGGTGGAACTAGATGGCACTCAGCTCATGGTGCTCCAAAGCCCTAAATATATATTTGAAAAACTCAATAGCAATGTCTCTTTCCAGACATCATGACCCAGTTACTCAAGATAATCCACAGACCTTGTCGTGAACAGTTTCATGTAGGAATCTTTTTTTTCTACCAAACTTCACCCGCCAACTGTATCACTGCACAGAAGGAAGTGTGCATTCACTCATGGATGAGAGGCTTGTGCTCGTGCTCGTGATAGAGATGGAAACATGAATGGTTTCCCCCTCATCTGAGCTGTATTGTTAGCTAGCTCAGCGATGCCAGTTGAGCTTGCAGTTGATGGCCCTTTGAGCACCAGAAGCCGAGTGTCATCGTTTTCCATTATATTCAAGAGAGGGCAGACATCTCTACAGCCGATATCTCCAATACTCACACCAAAAAATTTTGGGGTGAACTGTCCCTTTAAACTCTAAATGGTTTATCCTCTTTGACCCATGAATATAATCAGGTTCTGTATCAAATAATGAGGTCTCTTGTCATAAATATCAAACAAAGTTAAGAGTGCCTACAATGGAAAAGTCTTCTCCAACCATAGGTCCTACAGAAAAAATAAAATAATGAATTTTGAATGTTTGTGATGAATTTTACTTATTTTATTTTCTTAATATATATCTAGGGAGAACATGGTGATGATGGGGAGGCTGGTCTCCTTGGCAAAGCTGGCTCACGTGGTAAAACTGGCGTTCCAGGACTCCCAGGAGATCAGGGGGTCATTGGACCAAAGGTAGGACGGATAAGTAATATGGTGAATAACTGTAATGCCATGTTAGTGAGTGAGTAAGATGTGCTGCTGTACAAGGGATATATCGTAAACTGCTTTGATTGTCAGATTAATGCAGAAATTATTATCTAACTGCACATGAGTGATCTTCACTCAGTCATTTGATCATTCATTCATCTATCCAGGGTGAGCAGGGTCTTAGAGGCCAAAGTGGACCTTCAGGGAAAAGAGGCTTCAGAGGTGGAATGGGACTGCCAGGGCCAAAGGGAGACCAGGGACCTAAAGGACAACCTGTGAGTAGCGCATGTAATGTAGACAATGACTTACAGAAACCGTTGATGATATGATTTTATGGCATTTTGTAGATTTGGTGTTTCTGATTCGTAACTTAATTCTTGTTTAGGGTGATGCAGGGGAACCAGGTTTTCCAGGAATTCTGGGAGTTTTTGGACCAAGGGTATGTTCAACACAAACAGCCACAGACATTTTAAACTTAACTTCACCACACGACCAATAAAAAGAAAAATAATAAGTGTTTTGATCCTAATTTTTCACCTTTAAAATGTAGAATACAGCCAACAGGGGTTGAGAGAGCGTTTGTAGACAGCTGTCTATAGACTTAAACAAACCAAACAAAATCTTTTTATCTGTCACTGAGGGGCTACTAAGCATTAAAAGAACCACTGAAGTCTTGTTAGAAATGGCTTTGTTAGAATGAGCTCTTTATGGACGTGCAGTTGATTTGTGAGCAGTCAGTAATTAAACCTAGGCGTCTTTCCAGGAAGTAGATTACTGTCTAGGTAGTAAACTGCCCAGGGCCAGGTGGATAAAACTGTGTGTAGATTCATGACTAAAACTGTGTATGCACAAAGAAAGAAATGTGCCATCTAGTTTCACTATATTATAGAGATGACAGACATCTCTACTGCAGATATCTTCAACACTTAGCAACTTACGCCAAAACAATCTAAATTGATAAATAGCACTACAGGTAAGAGGAAAAATAACCATTTCCATATAGCTTCCTGTGCCCACTCCAGCGCTAATCAGATCTGTCAATTAGAAATAAAGGCAGAGAAAGTGCAATTTCATAGACTGCGTCACATCGCCTTGGTGCCACAGCAGCTGTCATTACACACACTTGTGATAATTTGTAGTATCCACTTATCAAATCAAATGTTTCTGCAACCCTCATCGGGGTAAAATCTCAGTCATCATCATTACTACACATCAGAAGATGAAGATGATCTATGATTCATTCATAGCATTTATGCTGAAACAGACTTAACATAGTAGCTAATTCACAGTTTAGGATAAAGTTAAACATCACTAACAGGGAGATGATGGCTCAAATATAAATAATAAGAATGGTAAAAGTCATCACAAATGAATAATTTATAAGAGATTTTAAAAATATGCTTTTAATCGACATTTCACAGAATGCTGTGTAGACTGCAAAACAAAATGATGCAACCAGGAAAATGAACCTAAAAACAATGTTTTCCGTCTTTCAACTCATATTCTATTTCTTCCTCATCATATGACCTGCAGCCATCTCAGCTAAAAATGTGTGTGCGCCTGGTCTGAAGTATGCCTTAAGCGCACACATTCTCATCGCACATTTGTTCTTTATAAATACCAATAAGTACCAGTACACATCGTTTACACATATGGCCCCTGATGTTGGCACAGAGGAGCTTATGACAGTGACAACAATTACAAATTCGCTTGCACATATGTGTGTATTTTAGCACTTAAATCAAATAAACTAACATTAGTTAATCTGTATGCACATTCAATAAGGAAACACTGACAGTTACTCTGTGTGACAGCAAACTTTAAATAAAGCCAACAAATGTTCTCTTTTCTTCGTGCTAATGACCTGTTTGTGTTGCTGCTCTCTGGAACAATATGACAATCACCACTTTCAAAAGCGTGTGTGCTTCTATGTAATTTTGTATGATTTTAAACAACTGTTAGTGTGAAGCGAAGTTTCCATCGTGTGACAAGAACACATTCCAACTGTGTCTGGTTGAGTGGCAGTAAAAAAACAAAACTATCCTATTGTATTGAAATCACTTCAGTGAACTCAAAGCCAAAATGTGTTAGGACAGCTGGAAACATTGTCTTCAATATGGAAACAGTTAGTGGATGTCAGATGTTCCATGATGAGACGTAGATATAGTCAGAGATAGGAGATGGTGTGTAAGAAGACATTTCGCAAAGCTGACATCAAGTGCTACAGTTTTTAACAGGTGTACAGTGTGTGTGATGAGACTGTATAAATATTTATCCCTGCTCTTTTCAGGGGCCTCCAGGAGACTTTGGGCCAAAGGGCATACGGGGACCAAAGGGGCCTCAGGGTACAATGGTTAGTAGAGTATTGGTCTAGATTACACTGTTGAAATGCGCTGAACCCTATGTTTTATTTCATCCTTTGTTTTCTTTCTCCATCAGGGCAGAGGAGGAGTTGTAGGTCCTATGGGGATTATTGGTCCCAATGGAAGCGCAGTATGTATAATACAGATTGAGATAAGCTTGAACATTTCTCTCTGCTGCTTTTCTTCGGCCAACTTAACTATGGACATCTCTTTACAGGGTCCTAGAGGAGAGAAAGGCAATCGTGGAGAAACTGTAAGTCTTCTAGACTTTTTCCCACATGTATTCTTTTCTGTTATTTTACACTTTTTTATATTAGCTACTGTGTAAAAAGCCGATTTGATGACAAAACTGAGGTTGAAAATATGTCTTTTTTTTTCTGTCTGAACAGGGATTGCAAGGCCCGAGGGTATGTTTGCACAGTGTGTCATTTTCTATTGTTACAGATCATTTGTGTTTTCTGTGGACGTTTGATTGACAACAGGAAACCTCATGCAGCATGTGTGTTTTTCTTCTTTATTAGGGGTCTCCTGGACCTCGTGGACCTCCTGGACCTCCAGTAAGTTATCAGCCTCTTTAGGTTTAACTAAATGTCAGTCAAACAGAATGACATATTCAAGTTGCATCATTCATTGTCTAAATAACTTTTTTTTTCCCCCTTTAGGGTCGCCCGGGTATCCCGCTATCATTTGTAAGTCATGTTCTGTTTGCTTCTTTTATTTTATCCAATAAGGTTTAAAGGAATACTTCACCCACCATGTTACATTGAATTTGTGAAGAACACTTTGTTTTTGTTGCATGACTCCACGGTGAACGAAGAATCCAAAAACTGAGAATATTCTTCATGAATTGGAGTCATTGCGGTCCATCTTTAACAACAGCAAAACTATATCAAAACACTGGTTTACAAACTGTCACACAACTTTTTGGACCAAGAGAACATGGCTTTTAAGAGAGTATACATCAAGTTTCACTTTCAGCTCAGTTCCCCATTGGAAAGACATGTCTGTTTGGGAAGTACTGAGCTTAACTGGATATTTGAGACTTGGAATATACTGCATGAGTTGTGTGAGTTTGTAAATTATGTTTTGATATAGGTTTGCTGTTGTTAAACGTGGACCCCTATGACTTCAATTCATCAACAGTTTTCTCAGTTTTGGGATTTTTCATTCACCATGGAGGCATGCGAGAAAAACAAAGTTTTGTTCATTAATTCATTGCAACACCGGGTGAGTAATTGATGTGCAAATTGTTTTTCAAGGGATGAAGTATTCCTTTAAAGTATATAAAATGTGTTGCCCAGAAAAATACAACGGCACTGGTGAAATAAGATATAAGATTTTGTTATTTCGCTGCAGAAGGAAGATGGTGTTTTGTTTATGGATTCACACACCCCACTCAGGACTGAGGTTAGTGGAGTATGACATTGACATTTTCCTGTATTGTACATCTTAAAATGTGTCGCAAGCTGCTCAGACTCATCTTTTTGTCTGTCCTCCAGAATAAGCCAGTGATGGACCTGCCGATGCTGGACCAGGGCGCAGAGATCTTTAAGACCCTCCACTACCTCAGTAACCTGATCCAGAGCCTGAAGAACCCACTGGGCACTCGGGACAACCCCGCCCGCATCTGCAGGGACCTGCACAGCTGTGAACAGAAGTTAAACGATGGTGAGGATGGGTGTGTGTTGAAGACAGAGACTGAGAGCATTTGTATGTTTAGATACTAATTACCCCAAATGTGTTTGTATTTTCAGGCACTTATTGGATGGACCCGAACCTGGGCTGCTCGTCAGACACAATAGAAGTCTCCTGCAACTTTACTGGGGGTGGACAGACTTGCCTAAAACCAATAACGGTATCCAAGGTATATAAGACACAATAACAACCCCAATGACATCAGCAAAGTCTACAAGATGACACACTTAAGAAATATTACACAGTTCATACCAGACTTGTTAACCAGCGCCTCTTCTCCCTGTTTGAGCAGCCAGCAATCAGCGTTGGTCGTGTCCAGATGAACTTCCTGCACCTGCTGAGCTCAGAAGCAGAACAGCATATTATCATCCACTGCCTGAACATCTCTGTTTGGAGGTCAGCTGAGAATCAGCCGGCTGCCCGGGCCTCTGTGAGATTCAAAGCTTGGAGTGGGGAGGTGTTTGAAGTGGGAGGAGAGCTCGAGCCAGAGGTTCTAGAAGATTCCTGCTGGGTAGGACTGACATGATGTCATCTGGCGTTGTGCCCTTTAGTTGATATCATGTTTGACATTCACACTTGTAGACTTATTGCCCTAATTACAACATCCATGTTTTGGACTAAAAAAATGACGTGTGTATTTGGATTGCAGATAAAAGATGGCCGCTGGCATCAAACCCATTTTGTGTTCCACTCCCTGGATCCCTCCCTGCTCCCTGTGGTCGACATCTACAACCTTCCTAAGACTTCACCTGGCTCACACTACCACCTAGAAGTAGGTCCTGTATGCTTCCTGTGAGGGCTGGATCATCACCCCTAGGTGACACCCTCATGCGGGCGTGGAGATCGGCGCAGTCTCCTCCAGGCCATGGCAAAATAATCCAAGCCTCCCTCCAAACAGATCCTGCTTCACTCTTCCAAACTCCCATTGGACTGCAGACACAGAGGGAGGAAGCACGAGGAAGCTGGGGGGGACGAAGAAGAGCTGAGGAGGAGCAGGGGAGTTCTTGCACTAATAGCTTCTCCATGTGGCTCTTCAAGAAGGATTTCCATATGTACGCCCGCTTGGAGAAAAAAAGGCTCTATGCCACACTTTCTCTCGAGAACATTGCTAAGTGAAGGGAGACCAAGGCCAAGTTAATCAGCGGACATTATAGTAACTTATTTTTATAACTGTATACAGTCTGTATACTGTGTGTACTTTTTTTGGAAATACCAGGAATTCAATTCTTTTAGAAGAGAAGAATTTAAGTAATTGGGATCAATTAAATGTACATATGCTTATTATTAACTTTTATACATGTATATCTTATGTAAAGAAATAATCTTCAAGTGCAATAGAAAATGAGAAGATAATTTGTTATTTTAAACTTATATGGAAGGATTTTTCAGGGGTGCCATTTTATTTGCCTTTGGTGCTCATCACCTCGTGATTTTGCCCATGTGAATTAATCCAGAGGCAGGCTCATTTGCTTAAACTGAGCATATGTATTTACTAGTAATCCAAATGGGAGATCATGGCTTTCAGTTTATTCCCTGACGTGGGAAAACCAGTGTCATCTCTCAGTAGTAGCGTCGGAAGCCACACACTGATGCACACAAGCCGTCCACGTGGAGAGTAAGTGCATTAAATACTTATTACTATACTTATTACTCATACATTATCGAAGCGGATGCCACTGATGATTAAGGAGAATATCTGCGGTTGTGAAGATTAGCGGTCAGAGTGAAAATACAAGTGTGGAGCTCTAGTTCTCATAGTGTTTTATTAATTTCTTTACAACTGTGGAGTGTGGAGTATCAGTCCCTTGCGTCTTTACTTAGGATGAGAGATAGGAGGGTAATCATTATTATTTACTCTGCACCACATGGGACCAGGAGTCTCTGGGACCAGGAGTTCCTCTACCCCACTTACAGTAGACACACTACAGGTACAGGCATTCCTTAGAGGAGAACTGAGCCACAGGAGAGAGGAGAGTGGATCCATGAATCAAAATAAAACCCCCATCTTCTATCCCATCCTCTCTCTAGTGCATGGTGCTAAGTAAATTATCTAAGGTGCTAACCATAGTGCTGTAATTACACCACTTTGCTGAAATATTCTGATGTTTATAGTGCATGCTTTCTTAGATGAATTTAAAAAAGTCCATATAGTATATTGCCATAGCTTCCATAATGCACTATAATGGTAATATCCCATCCCAAACTACATAGTTCCCTTATAGTCTGTTTTTCTTTCAATGCTGCAGTTTTCAAAGATGCTTATTCTGATTGAAAATATTTTAGAAATAACTATAAAACCTAAAAACTCCTTTTTTTATCCAGTATAAATCACAGGGTTTAAAGTATTTCTTAAGGATAAAGTTTTCTTTTTCTCTGTACAAAGCCCCCCACAGCTGTATGTAATATTTTTTAGAGACACAACTAGTGGAGATAGTTTTAATAAAATAAAAGTTTCTTTGTTGTAGCTGGACACAAGTGTGTATAATTGTGCAAACCTTGCTGTATACAGTGGATCCCCTCTTGCTAATTTAATGTTATTTAATGTTGTTAACGTGGTTGCCGACTGAGCAAGTTCTGTTGGTTGAAGCAATACTACTCTTTCTGACAACTTTATATATCAGTTCGCCCAACTGGTCTTGGAGTTTATAGATTTTTTATGTGTAAATTTGGGGCTCCAGAGAACAAATTTATTGCAATGTTAATTATCTTTTATTTTTTTAATTTTTGTTATTTTTGCTTTATGTTGTTTTTTTTCCTATATGATAATCAACCATGTACTGTACCAGGATTCTGTGCTATACTATAACTTGTGTTTTAAAGAATTATGCAAATATGTGAAAATTGTTTCTTCTTTTTGTAAATCTGTTGTAGACACTAAAACGAGCTAAGAATACCTCACATTTTTACACGTGACTTGGAGCAAAGATTTTCTGTTGCCTTAATAAATTAAAGCCTGTTTGGAGATACCAGCCAAATACAGTAAGTCATCAAACTCTGAGCAAGACCATTTTGGTGCCAACTTCCCTAATCTGTCTACTGTTTATTCATTGTTCAATGTCCATTTGTTCAATAAATACTTTCAATTTGTGTGTGGATTATTACTTTTCAACTATTTGGATGGGTAAATATCCACAAACATGTCAAATACCATACCTGATATGTGAAAAAATATCACCTACACAGTTCCATATTATTCATATAGGCCAATATCACAAACAAAATTTGCCTCAGAGGGCTTTACACGTATGACACCCTTTGTCTTTGGACCCTCACAGCGGATAAGGAAAAACTACGGAGGAAAAGGAAGAAACCTCAGGAAGAGCAACTGAGGAGGGGTCCCTCTCTCAGGGCGGACAGGTGAAATAATAAAAGAAATATGACTAATACTCACAGTATCATATGATAGTATTATCATTTATTTATATAATAATATTTAATAGTATAATATATATTATTCATTAATAGTATTATTTGAGGCTTTTGGGGGCCTTAGAGTTTGGGGTCAGGTTTGCCCACGTTGCTCAGTTGGTAAACAGTAAAAAAAGGAAGTGTTGGGTGTTTCTCAGAAACTCATAATGATGTGTGTGTAGTGTAAATATAGCAAGCATATACAAAGGTTTAACAGCAAGAAAAGTACAGGACAGAGGACTGCAGCTGTGTATAATTGAAGTACAACTGTACTCAAACCTGGCTGTAGTTAAGAGTAAGACCACACGATGTCGCTGTTGGATGCATTTCAGTTGGCGCTGAACCAGCTGTTTACACTAAGCAAGTTATGGATGTCTCAGGTTTTTACAAAAAAACTAAACAAAAAAAGTTACAGTTAAAACTTACAAAGTTAAAACTTACAAAAAACGACTGTGACACAAACTTGTCTATCTCTAAAGTCTGCTGTCAGCCCACGGGGACAGGTGCCCACATAAAGGAGGGTTCCGTAACTTGTCAATACAGACAGTGTATCAAAGTCGATGAAAATTAAATTGCAACTAATCATTTGGTTCACGTTGTGATGATTTTCTCGATTAAGTAAATAAAATACAACCAAATGCATTCAATCCATCATAGAAAGGTAAGAGAGCCAGAAAAAAAACACATTTGAAAAGCTGGAGCCAGTAAACCATTGCTGTTATTGTCTAATTATTAAATGATGATCAAAACTGAGTGATAATTATCAAATACCATCACAGCTTTATGTTTTTTTTTTTTATTGGTACATTATTTAATAGTATCAGTGCAGATGTACTGTTTAAAATCTTTGTGAAAATTTTTTTAAACCTAGGAAAATGGTGGTCCTTTTTTTTGTTTTTTTTAAACAAATATAATATCTATGCTTTTTGCTGAACTGTCTTCATGCTACCTAGATCACAATATAATTGCATTTATGGTGTGCTGTGAAAATAATCTAAATAACATCAAGATTATTCATGGAGTTGAAATTCAGTCAAGTTTAAACAAACTTTATTCTGTACATCCACTATTTATTCAGTTAGCCTATATTAACTATGTGTTGGATACAGCTTTATTTATACATTGGAAATCATGCTCCACTAATATTTACAGGTGTACAGAAAGTGTCATAAATCATCACAAAATGACCGAATGGGACAGACAAGAGAGTATTCTGTGAAACTCAGAATGATCCAGGATGTTGACTGCTTTATTTTAAAAACAAATTATTTACTTTCAGAATTATACAAATAAAGTTAAAGGAAGTGCCCTGGGTGTAATAAGAGCAGATGAATGGGCCTGTTTGAGGTTTCAAGACAATAAATCTGTTTCATCTGCTGTTATATAATAATGTATCTATTATTTCTCTTTCCTGTTATTGAGAAACAATGTACAGTGAAATATAATAACCACCGATTTTAGTTTAGAGCAAGGCCAATAACTCTGGAACCAGAGCCAGAAGGTAATGAGGCACCTGGAGCCTGTAGATGGAGCTGTGGCCCACATGTTCTGTCACACACAAGTCTGCACAGAAACCCTGGGGTGTGCTCCCTCTACAACCTGATCTCACACAGTTTCTCACCAAGATCCTCAAAGATGACAGCCCACTAAGATCAGCCTGCAGGAATAAGATTCACACTACTTGGTGATTATGTGGTAAATGCATTTTAGATAAGATTTTTTTTTTTTTTTTTAAAAGCATAGCAGTAAATATCAAATGTTTTGATCTAAACAGCCTGTAGACAGAAACTGTCGTGCAATAAGATATTTTGTGGACTATAAGAACAAATTGTAGATGTGTCTGTGAGCAGAGGCTGAATTGTGCATTGATTATTCTGGTATGCGAACTAAGTGCTGAACCCAAAATGACTGTGGAGGATTAAAAACAGTTTATCTTGGCTGGGCACAGTGGGACAACGTTCTGCTCAACTGGAACTCAGCAGTTATCTGGAACAGTTATCGACACCCTGCTGTGACAATACAAATTAAAAGCTCCACAAGTGAGAGCACATCTTTCATAAGTCAACAGTAGGCCATACACTGTGGAATAAGGTGACCAGGATTTGGAAATGAAAACCTGGAACTCAGTTGGGCGTTCAATATATCATTAAAATATCCAATGTTATTCCATTAAATAAAAACTGAGCACAATAGCTGCAACAAACTAAGGTACAGGCCAACTGATAAAACTGGATTCTATCAGTATTGGGAGGGTTACTTTTGAAATGTAATAGGTTACAGATTTTATAGTTACCCTGTTAAAAATGTAATAAGCAATGCTACTATTTTAAATTGGTACATAAAGTTGCAAAGTCCTAAAACATAAGTGTTTCACTCAGATTTGTCCTGACAGCTTTCCTGACCCACGTTGTCCAGAAATATGCCAAAAGGAGGAATTCCTGTACTGTGAAAAGATGCAAAACAAAACAGAATGAATGTTATATTCTACATATGAGCTTTTTACAGAAAATAATATAATCAGATGTAACTCCCCTTGTAATTATCAACACTTTGATTAGCAACTGTGATTTAACTATGGTTCTTTTGGGTTGTTTGTTTTTTTTTTAGCTTTTTGTGTGTCCAGTTTATAATGTTAGCGGTTTGCAATAAAGGTTTGTGATGTATCTAGTAAACACGTATCCAAATGTTTGTCACCAGTAGTGTTTGAGCATTCACAAAAAAAGCCCTGTAATGCCAGCTAAGCATAATAAAGCCGTGTCTGTCAGGACAGTTGAACTAAGCTAAACGGGTGATAAAATATCCAGACTCTAGTCATTACTGTAGACTGTATATCTACTATAATTAGCCCACTGGAGCAAGTGATAATTATCCATGCAACACACCCACTTTCACACTCGCCACACACATACAAATTATGTCTAAGGAAACTCTTTGATGAACATGTCAGACATTTACACATTCAAGTTATATTTTTCTCATTTGCGTCAGCACATTTGTCCATTCAGAAGTTACACTTTCAAAACAGTTCACACAAAGGCCTGAGGTGAAAGTGAAAGTGAAATTCTCTAACACTCGTTAAACACATTGAAAACATGCAACAGAAGCAAATATTTCCATCAAACAACACAACTTGTTATCAAATGAATGTATTATCTCAATCAATCATTACACAATGGACAACAAAATACAAAATACAGCTATCAGTATGAGCTGGTCCAACTTCGTATTGTAATATGCCTATGCCATTTGTTAATATTTTACATAGTAGGTGCCAAAACAGGCCAGCAAGGTTATCACATATCATGCATGTTCTGTTTCTTTTCTACAAAGATTATTTTACAAGAGAAAACAAATCTTGCTGAACTCTGCAACTTTTTTCACTTTTTTAAAATGCCCTGTTAAAATATTGTATAAAAGGTTTTCGTCATTTGTTTTTTATTCTTGTATGCATTCCATGCCCATCAATTGTTGTTGATGTGTAAGACCTACAGTAAGCATCTAGGCATGACAAATTTGGACATTCATTATTGTACAGCTTTTACACCACATTCTTTACTGACAGAAGAGCCAATTCAAAATGTAACCTAAACTCACAAATACCCAGAATCTTTTTTTTTAAATCATACCCAATCAGTTGTTTCCATGTCAGTCTTTTTGTCTGAACCGCAACAGCTACATACCAGGTTTAGGCCTAGTCTTTTTTCCACAATTTTCAAACTCAGAGATGCTGTATAATGGTCTCATCCTCTCCTTACATGCCTTTGGCCTCTTGCTTGCAAATAGCAGCCCAGAGGTGACATCTTGTATAGATGGATAAGGACTGATTGCTGTTTGAAGAGATGTGCAAAGGAGTTTTACACAGATGCATTAGAGATTCATAACAATGCAATTAATTTCTATTGGCTGTGAATATATATTTTCCTTTTGTTTAACACTGTTAACCCAAAAGAGTTTGTGGGTCTCTCTATAAGATCTGTTGCAAAGGGTGTGAAAATGTGTGAAATCAATGAAAATGTGTCAACACACTTGCAAGAGAAGACTTCTGCTGTATTAGAAAGGTGATGAAGTGAATTCCAATTTCATTAACATTGTCTTATAGTAACCAAGAAGAGCTGTAACTTTGACACTGCCTCAGTTTCAGTCAGAAAGTTTTCTAAAGACCAGATACCTGCTCTTTTTATTACTTATATTTGATTAAGAATGCACGAAAAACCCAATATATGTCCCTCTCACTTGTAATAATGTAATTGCTGCTTATTTAATATTGCTACAGTAAGCAAACCAGATACTCCCTGTTTTGGTATTAGGTTGCCTGACAGTGATTATAATTATATATTAAGAAGGTGCGGGTTCTTGGGTCGACCAAATAAATGAAAACAGGTCACCTTTTCTTTAAAATGTGTTGTCAGGGACTGTAGCTTGGACACTTCATGGACAGATGCCAAAAGACATATGATTGCTCTGACGGTGTCTGTATTTTTGAGCCTCTATGTCCCGCCCCAAGTGTTTGTTTTGGCCAATCGCTTTGTCCCAGTATCCACCCTGTTTAATGCTGCATTTTCTCTACTCGTAAATTCTTTAGTTCGAAGTCGTAAACAATAAACTTGCCTTCAAGCATGGTGGAAAAGAAATACTAAGATGGTGTTTGAAATAATCATAATACATAGTCTGTGTTGTTGTACTTTACATCGTTGCATTCGTGTTTTTATGGCTTTCACTGTAGGGTTTTAGTCGTAAATCCAAATATTTCCTACACACCCTGAAAGCATCACCAGTTTCCAACGTGCACAATGGTGACGTTTACCATATCATGATGGCGGTAGCATGGACTATTTTGAATTCCGTCCCGCTTTTCGAAGTTTACATTAGGCCTAGTCTGTAAAATGTCTTACTTTTCCGGAGAGAAACCAGAATAAGTGAACCTCTAACATGGATTCCGTCGTGGGAGACGATTTGACGCTTCCCGTTGACATCAACGGAAGGTAAACCCACCAACGAAAGCTAGCGAGCTAGAGCTAGCATGTAACAGAACGTTATAGCTAACGTTAACCCATTAATCCGACAGCAGTAACTAGTTACAGCTGCACGGGCCCTGACTATTAGCTGGAACAACACACAAACACCCAAGTTGTAATGTCTTATGATATATCGTTAACGCTGTAACGTCATTTGATTAAGTTAGATATAAGTTACTATCAGTAGTTAGCTACAAAACGTTATAGCTTCTTGCATATGGTATTTATAGCGTTAGGTCTTCTGAGACGTTGCTGTTGTTTTTGCATTTCCCGTGGTAACGTCAAATGAGTTGGTCGTCCGACATTTGGGTTACCTCGC